>JAHWFP010248725.1:3209-16686 GCA_023313725.1 Lithobius niger
GAGAACACGATTTACACTGAGAATTTTTGTTTTCTTTCTGCAAAACCAGAATGCTTGACTTAACAGTGAAGAGAACACGATTTACACTGAGAATTTTAGTTTTTTTCTGCAAAACCAGAATGCTCGACTTAACAGTGAAGAGAACACGATTTACACTCAGAATTTTTGTTTTCTGTCTGCAAAACCAGAATGATCGACTTAACAGTGAAGAGAACACGATTTACACTGAGAATTTTTGTTTTTTTCTGCAAAACCAGAATGATCGACTTAACAGTGAAGAGAACACGATTTACACTCAGAATTTTTGTTTTCTTTCTGCAAAACCAGAATGATCCACTTAACAGTGAAGAGAACACGATTTACACTCAGAATTTTTGTTTTCTGTCTGCAAAACCAGAATGATCGACTTAACAGGGAAGAGAACACGATTTACACTGAGAATTTTTGTTTTCTGTCTGCAAAACCAGAATGATCGACTTAACAGTGAAGAGAATACGATTTACACTGAGAAATTACACTTGCAAAACGAGAACCATACCTACTTACACTGAAAAGACCACGTCGAAAAGACCCCGTCGAAAAGACCACACCAGAGCTTTCTGCTTCAGCAATTATACATATCGAAGCTTTCCTCGTTTCTGAATGGTCGTCGACAAACAAACCTCAGATCTATACAGTATATCTCACTTAGAGGACGCAATTTCGCTTTCATTCTCTATATGCCCATATTAGGGAAATGACGTCACCTTCATTAATCATCAGACTTTTACGGAAACACGGAGATACTTTTCGGCCACGGTACGTTTAACACGGTGTATCAGCAGCATTACAATGTCGTTTATTAGGTATAAAACACCTGGGCTGAAGCAAAGAAAATTACTGGTTGGTTGACGAAATGTGATGGGAGTGGTATGGGTACGCCGAATAGAGAAAAACATCGTAAACGTCATAAAACTAAACATCGTAAATCAACATTACTTCGTAAATCGAAAATCGAAATCATAAATCGAAATTTAAACTGTAAAACGAAATTACTTTGGAGAATCGTTTTGCGGAAAGAAAACAAAAATTCTCAAACCGAACTCGTGCTTCTATGAAATGTATAATTTGCGAGTTTTAGCCCTCAACTCCTTTCGAACAAATTTCCTCGACCTTCGGTCTCGAGAAATGAAATTTGGAAAGGAGTTTCGTGCTAAAATACACAAATTATCGATTTCATACAAACACTCGGGGTATTACAGCCAAGAATGTTTGTTTTCTATCCGCAAAACGACCACAATGTTTGCTTTAACAGTGAAAAGAACAAAATTACACTGGAAAGACCACACGGAATATCTTTCTGCTCCAATAATTATGCAAATCGAACTCGGCAAACAATCGAACCACATATCTGGATAGTATACAGGTTATCCCGAAAGTCCCCGTGCCCCCCCCCCCCCCCACAACTTTCGAAGGGGTTGAATGAAAACAGTGAAACCCTGGCAATGTAAGTTTGGTTAAAGGATCTACCTTTGTGTAGATCAGCAACATTTCACCTGCCCCACCCGGGGGGAGGGGAGCCCAGGGGCCCCAACTCAGAAATGTCCAATGGAATAGGGGGTAAAGAAATACCTTATTTGAAAGGTCTTCATTAGGCGAGTAAAGTGCCACAATGATTGCATCGATACAATGAGCACATCCAAAATGACGGCCATTCAAACATTAGGATTTTCCTCTGCATCCGATGTGTTACTCAGGCTAAAGACGTCGCAAAGGGATGTAGTTGGCAGCAAAATGCTTTGCTCGATTTGATTGGATTACACCCACAACACCGTTTGCAGTTTGAAACCGAAAGTATGGCCGCCCCCCCCCCCCCCTCCGCCCTCCCCTCAGGTTCTCTTTTAATAATAATCTGACCGACCTTGCTTCGCTACTGGCGAAACGAAACATAAAACTTGGACGGTGAACATTTTCCATCAGTTAAACATTGTGTTCATTAAACGTTCAAAGGATGGAAAGGAATTACTAACGTTAAGGTACGTGCTCATGGACCTCACTTCCTAGAGAGAGCTGGGGGGGGGGAGGCACAGAGGCCCACACTCTGGATTTCAAACTGCACAGAAGGTATTGTGGGTGTAATCCAACCAAATTGAACGAAGCATTTTGCTGCCACACCTACGTCCCTTTACGATGTCTTTAGCCTGAGTAACACATAGGGATACAGAGGAAAATTGTAATGTTTGACCGGCCGCCATTTTGGATGGGCTCATCGTATCGAAGCTCACATTGCGGCATTTTACTCGCCTAATGAAGACCTTTCAAATAAGGTATTATACCGAAAGGGGGAGGGGGCAGGTGAAATGCCGGCGGTTGTACACAAAGGTAGATCCTTTAACCAAACTTACACTGCCATGGTTTCACTGTATTCATTCAACCCTTCAAAAGTTGTGAGGGGGGGGACTGGGACTTTTGTATGTCATTTAGAGCAAGCACTTTGCTTTCATTCTCGTTATGCCCATATTAGGGCAATGACGTCACCTTCGTGAATCATCGGAATTTTTCGGAAACACGAAGCTACTTCTCGTCAGAATTCGTTGGTGAATCTGCAGCCCAAAATGAGTAATATTTTTTATGCTGAAAATGCATGGCTATTGATAGAGAGATGGACTTTACGGATGTGTGTGTGTCGAATCGTACAGAGTGAACTTCTGACAATAAAAAATGAAGTCTTTTTGTTGATTTAAAAAAAAAATGCCGCGAGACTGTTTACAAAGCTCAACGCATTTTTCTGTAAGCGTCTCAAAACTTTTCGGAACCCTTGTTTGACCTACCCTTGCTTATACCTACTAAAAAGTAAAATTAATTATTTTCGCTGTTATTTTTCGTCGTTTACTAATATAGCAAAAATGACAACGTTTACACAACGTTTTGTATAACGAATGAGCGCAAAAAAGTAGTCCATTTTTTTTTCTCTCTTTTTCACGTGTTACAGACATCTGGGAATCTTCCCTACTTCTTCTTGACACCCTCCTACTTCCAGGGTGACGTATGACTCCAAATACCCACATCCTCTTCTCCCTACCCCCCTTCCTCCCACTCGTGGGCAAACGAGGCTTCATTCGCACGTGCGCAAACTGCCTTGTTCAGCCGCTTTTCCCCCACCCAACCTCACCACCACCCTTGTTCGAAATGGCCGTCTTGTTTTTGGGTACACGTGATAATATTATTACGCCAAACACGGTGAAACAGTTCAGCAGTGAAAAAACACAAGTTTCTCTACTATTCCACATAAGGTTGTCATATATACCCAGGGTTTAGCGCAAGGTGCTTGAAATCCTTGAATCTTACACTATAAAGTCTCAAAGTCTCATAGCAGAAATGAAGCAACGACGACCCCCGGAAGGAGAACCCCCTACAACGAAAACGGGCGAGTGTGTCAATTCTTTGGCCAGAAGTTGAAACTGGTACGTTGTTGCCTTGAAAAGAAGTTGAATTTGGCACATTGTTGCCTCGAATAACAATTGGCTCTTCGCGGTCACCACAGAGGCATGTCTTAAACGACGTCATGCACAAAGGATAGTTATTTTTCACGCGGTGACGATTGCGCAAGCCAAAGCAATAAATTTGAGAGTGACGAGGAGGGCCTGAATGGCAAATGCCCGTGTGTGGGGCAGTGCTTCTGTTAGCCCTGCTCTTTAGAAAATAAAGGAAAAAAACACCCAGTCGCAATTAATGTTCACGCAACACCGACTAAAAGCTGGGAAACAACCACGGGCCAAACCAAACCACGGGCAAAACAAAACCCCGGGCGAAGCCGGGCACAACTACTAGTAAGTAATAAAAGAAAGTCATAAAGTACAAAGAACAGTCAAACATGCGACGTTTCGCCTGCCATTTCGGAGTCGTTTTCAAGCAACAGAAGCCCAAACGCGACTACATTAGAACAACAAACAACAGGCCGTGCTATTCAACCGAAAGCAGTGGTACGTTACAATTCAACAGACTGCATTGGTTAAATAAAATCCCTACAATTCTACAGAATGCAAGGCAACAAGAAAATAAAGCTAGCCATTATTATGGCAGTCGATAAAACCAAAAATTCTTTAAAAACTCAAGAGTACAACTCACCCCAGGTTTGCAGACAGAATGAGACGGTAGGGGGAATGAAATACCATATATAAGAGGTGTGCGTTTTGATTTGCTGAAATTTGGTGATGTCAGATTCCTTGCATAATTTAATGTCTTCTTGAAGGCGGTTGGCTGCTGAGATAAACCAACCACCTGTTAACAACCATCTTATCCTAGCAGCCAACCACCTTCAAGACTACATTGTTGTTGTAGGTGTCATTTTTTTTGTGCGTTTTTTTTTTTTTTTGCGACCAACTTTCTGATTAGTTTGCCTCTGATCAGTTTTTCGCGTTTTTATCCGGAAAAAATGCCAAACCACATCGTGTTCAAAGGGTTCCGGCAATTTAATCTTTCATTTGGAGCTGTTCTCATCTTTGTCGATGTCTTATATCTAGAGGAGTAGGAGTAGAAACACGCACCCACATCTACACTTTAATGAATGACGTAACGGATTTCAGTTATACGACGATGTTGAGTTTCGACGCAGCACATTCTTCAGTCCATGCTTTGGGAATTATTTGGAATCCATACTTTTCAGGCTACCGACTTAATTCACCCACCCGTCGAATTCGTTCGTCGTTAAGGCTCAGAAAATCGCAACGAAAACAGCTTATTTATTTTTAAAAAGAATTATTAAAGGGATATACCTCCCAGCACCATTTTTCTCGATCCTCCACATCAAGTACGGCCCCAAAGGTCTATTTACTTACCGTGAGTCTTTCCCTTGCTAAAAAACCGTTTTCAAACGTGGCGTCTAGGAGATTTTCTGTTGAATATTGTTAACTATATCTAGTGACGGGTCGTCACTAAATGATGCAATGCGCGCGTACAATAATCATGACGTTTCATCACTATGTGTACATCTACTAATTTTCTAATAATTACCGTGAGATCTATAATCTAAAATACTAATGCGGTAAAAATTAAAACTAATTATTCCAATAGATCGCCGAAGCAAAATTATAAAACACTAGTCTACAAAATTATAAATTGTGATTTTAAAATACAAGAATCGTTCTGGTATTCTCTCCACATTGTTCAACTCTAGCTGTAGCAGTTTGTGGCTATTACCTGCCGGTATTACGGTGTACAGTCTATATATATATATAATACGCTTAGGTTGGGCAAGCAAATTCATCATTATGAATTATGCACTACAATGAAAGAGGGCGAGCGACCGACAATGTCAAACAAACGGGTGTGGCCTGTAACAATCAGTAACAATCGAAATATTGCTGTAATAATGCTACCTCTTAGAGTAGACTTGAAGAGTTTCAAAGTTAGTTCAGTAACAATCACTGCATGCACGACCGTTGTTGGATTTATTGCGCTTGGTGTCAGAACGGAGAAACGGGCAATTGAGCGTCCTCCATTGAAAAAAGACAAATCAGCAGGGGTTAAAATGGATGGGGAGCAGGGATGGGGACGGGGAACGGGGGATGGGGAATCCAGGTCGGGGACGGGGGAACCCGTGCGGGACAAGAAAGGGGTTGCGGGCATGGGGGAAAATCAGACCATACAACTGGGTAGGACGCAGGGGGTTCGGAGGAGGAAGCAGGGGGCATCCTTTTCATTCCATACTGCCCACTACAGTATTTCGCTCAGATATGCGGGAACCGGCTAGACCGGCATATGTTACGCCAGAACTACAGTTAGTCAATCATTAATTTAAAACGTTTTCAAACCTGCATTTTAATTTATTTACTGTAAATTACGGTTTTTATTCTCCGTTTAATTTGCTTCGACTTTAGGAATTGTAAAATTATCTATCAACGAAAGTAAAATAATGAAAAGAAACTAAACCAATGCGCAAAGAAACGAAATCAATTTGAACATAACGAAACCAAAATGAAAGAAAATGAAAGCAAAGTAAAAAATAACGAAACCAATTTTAATAAGTCTTTTTGAAAATAAATAAGTTTTTGCGCAGGTATTCGTTAGGATTTTCTGAACCCTAACGACGAAAGAATTCGACAGTAGGTGTATTAAGTCGATGGCTTGAAAAGTAAAGTGTCAAATGATTGCCCATGCATTTTCGTTTTAGCCTACACGCCACTTAAAGGGATATACC
The DNA here is from genome assembly GCA_023313725.1 of Lithobius niger. Lineage (NCBI taxonomy): Eukaryota > Metazoa > Arthropoda > Chilopoda > Lithobiomorpha > Lithobiidae > Lithobius > Lithobius niger. The sequence continues at coordinate 9,388 of JAHWFP010248725.1, forward strand.
TCCCAGCGCCATCTTTCTCGATCCACCACATCAAGTACGACCCCAAAGGTCTATTTACTTACCGTTAGTCTTTCCCTTGGTACGCATCCGTCGTAAAATGTGGCGTCTAGGAATTTTCTGTTGAATAAAAATTAACTATGTTTACTGAATCCTACACGTATATAATGCTTTGCGCGCTTACAATAATCATGACGTTTCATATCTGTTTGTTCATATACTAATTTTCTAATAATTACCATGAAATCAAAAATCTAAAAGTCTAATGTGGTAAAAATTAAAATTAATTATTCCAATAGATCACCGAAGCAAAATTATACAACACTAGCCTAGAAAATTATAAATTGTGATTTTAAAATAAGTGAATCATTCCGGTTTGCGACGACACAATCTTTCTCGATGCTGTTTCGTGTACTATTCCCAAAGCCAACCGAGACAGCAGCTACGTTTCTCGTTGCGAGAAACGCAGCTACCACCCCAGCGGCCTTGGCTCAGGTAATGCGCGGATGGCGATCTGCGTGTAGCTGTTATAAGGCAGGCCGGGTTTCCCTTTAAGTTTAGGTGATTTAAGTTTTATTTTATAAAATTATTCTTTTTTCTTAGTACTTGTATGTTATTTTCTTATTAAATTCTGGGTATTTATTTTCCTCCACTGTCATAAAAAAAACAGCACTTTGGTAATTTGTAGCACCATTTTTGATCACGGCAATTGGACAACACTTTAAATAAAACTTTCATTTTGAAGATCATACTTAATCTACAATAACGGTTCGGCAAGTTTCGTCGTAAATTATTCCCTTAAAAAAAAGGTTAATGTTTAATTTTTAAATGTTTAAAACTCAAAGCGCTCTTACACAATTCCTCCTTGCTTGGTGACAATTATTGGCGCGCGACGCGAATGTGAAACCGAAACCATGGACGGAAATGAACTTTGACAGAGCCACAATCAGACTGGCATTTTATCGGCGATGCGTTCCTGGAATGGTGTCGGTTAGCAGTTTGTGAGATGAAGGCAGATTGCGCAATAGATCCAGGCAAATGTTGGCTGTTAAAAGAGGTGGGGGGATGAGAAAAGGGGATGGGTGTTAGAGATAGCGTTCGTGTAGGAGGAGGTAAATCAATATTTATGGTGATAAATCAGCCAATTGGTGATATACAGCAGAAATAATAGCGCCATCGCCGTAAGAACTGCGGAACTTGTTTCTGGAGGCCGTCGTTTAGCTAACTACAAGGGGCTCTATAGCAAAACAAAAACAATGGCGTGTTAGTCAAAGCAGTGCTGTGAGAGCGGCGGGTTTCTCAGGCCTAAAAATGCGCGATTTTTTTAGATTTGTTAACAGCTGCAATTTTCAGAGGCACTAGAGGCCAAAAAAAAATAACAATAGCACCTTCATAAAGCCAGTGCTGTGAGAGCGGCATTCTTATACCTAAAAATGCGCGATTTTTCGATTAATTAGCATCTGTTGCAATTTTAACAGTGTTCGTACAAGAACAGACACTTCAAGGACTTTCAAGCGCTCTCAAGGAGTTTTTTCAAATCAATGAAATTTTTCAACGAATTTTTTCACGACCAATACAATTTTTTCAAGGACCTTTTGTTAATGAACAAACATGCTCAGAACAATTTACGAAACACTAAAATCTTCACGTTTTAATCGTGCACGTTGAGAGGGAAGAAAGCAACGGTAAAAATGCAGATTGATAAAAGCCATTGGAAAAAAATTTCGGAAGAAAGAAAGCCGGAGGTGAAAAAATTCTTTTGTGGTGTTTTTTCTTTTTTTTTTCCGTGTTTTTGTTATAGATTAGGTTAGGTCAGTTGCCTTGGCTCGGATTTCACCTGGTAGAGTAAGGAGTTCTACATGAAACTTTTTTTCCCCTTCGGCTTTTTTTTCTGCTGTTTTTTTTTTTGCCTAGATTCGTTTTAATCGCCTTAAAAAATCTAACGAAATTTGAAAATGCGTTGAGCAGAACTTTTTTTTTTTAGATGCTCAACATTTTTTGACGAACAAACTTGCAATATATTAAAAAAAAACTAGTATGTTTGTCGAAAAATGTTGCTCAAAGCTAGGGAATTATTTAATACTAGAGGAAACCCGTGCCCGGTCACATTTCCCGGGCCGGTCACATTTCCCGGGCCGGTCACATTTCCCGAAACATTTTTCCCGGCACTCTTCCCGAAGACTTGTCAGATTGATCGACCACTCATGCCTGGCTCCTTTTTGGCTGCACGTAGAGTGGGAGAGTGCATTTTCAATGCGGGCGCGAGGAGGGGAGAAGTGGTTTTCCTTTAAGCTTTCCTTTTCCTTTTAGCCGGTCTCCGACATTATTATAAAGATTACGACCAAAAAAATGAAATTCAAGGACTTAGCGAACAATTTCAAGAAATGCAAGGCCAGGAATTTTTTCTCAACAATTTCAAGCACTTTCAAAGATTTCAAGCACCTCGTGCAAACCATGTTTTCAGAAGTGCAATCTTCTCGTTCTGATTTAAAACCTTAAAGGAACCTATTCACTGAACGACAGGTTGTACCATCTAGCGCCGTCTACCATTATTTATTTCTATGTTGCACTTGATGTCAACAAGCGATGGAATGTGCAAAGACATTTTTTTCACACTAACAAACAAGCCATGTGCCTCCTAATTTTTGAGTGGCAAGTTGGTGCGTCTACGTGCACCAGGGAGCAACGGTCAAGGTTAACGATATCGCTGTTATTAGATGGCGCCCATCTAGCGGTTCTAAATCTGCGTTTCAAAACGGTCGAGAGCTTGAAAAGAGCACCTGTGACGTCGTTAGGCTTAACTTTACCGCTTGCTTTCTGGTGCAAGTGTGTACAGGTGGACGTGGCGCAGCTTTACACTCAATAATTAAGGAGGCACTTGGCTAGTTTCATAAAAAGAAATTTACTTATGTATTCCTTCGATCGTTGAAAGTAAGGGCTACACAGAACTCGATAGCGGTAAATGGCTACAGAGCAGCGTCAAGTGACGTCATATTGGCTACGAGGTAGCATCTGGAGGGCATAGCTACAAGGTGCACTAGACTGAAATGTAAGGGAAAACAAGGATACTTCTAGTCAAGACAGTGCTTTGAGAGCGGATTTCTTTGGCTTAAAAAAACGTTGTTTTCTCCAACAACAAAAACCGCGTGTTATAGGCTTAAGAAATCCAGTCTAATAGCATTGGCTTCAGTAAGACGACCTTCTTTTCGCCCTGCAGTGCCCTTTGTAGCTAACCCAATTACTGGCTCCACCATAGAGTTATACACAATAATACTACGTTATGTCACTACCCTATAGAGCAGTGACACGGCGTAGTATTATTGTGTATAACTTTATGCTGGAGCCTTACTGGGTTAGCTGCAAGGGGCACTGCAGAGAGAAACAGAAGGACGTCATACTGAAGCCGATGCTGTGAAGAGTGATTTCTTAGACCTAAAACGCGCGATTTTTGTTGTTGGAGAAAACAACGTTATTTTAAGCCTAAGAAAACCTCTCTTCCGTTGTTTTTCTCTCCATTTTTATGTAGTGCACCTTGTAGTTATGCCCTCCAAAACCCATACTGGTGCCAATATGGCGGCAAATGTCACTGCTCTATAGATGCTGTAGCCTAGCATTTGGGGGCAACAGTGGGGGAAGTAACGTCCTGCCTACTTCGGGGAGTAAACGTAGGAGGGTGGGGGGGGGGGGGTGATAGTAAGGGCTACGTCGCGTTTCGCATAATCTTGTTGCGCATAACTCCGGTTTTGGATTAATTTATGCTAATGTTACAGTGCCCCGTTCTGTATAATCCACTCCAATGACTTCTCTTATGCATATTCCCCTTTCATATAAAAGTCCCTATTCGCATAAGTGGCCACTTTATCTGGTCTGGAATGGAGTTCATCACAACTAAACGTGGAGGAAAGAAAATAGACATATAGTGGAAATTCAGACATATAGACACTGGACAAATAGGCAGCAAGTTTTTTTTTTTTAATTGGGATAAATTGCCCTCAACTTCTGCATCGTTTGCCTTAAAGCTGGGACAGTTTTTCAAGTGGGGACCTTGGGGGGGGGGGGGGGGGATTTTCAATTTTTTCCGACATTTTTGTGGTGAATTAATGTTCCAAATTACGTTACCTCGCTCGCGTTGCCGCGCTCGCTGCGGCCAATACATAACACTGTAGATGTTCTTTTAATAGAGATGCCAACAAATCTTTATTTCATTATTATAAAGTAGTAAACGAAACTGGATTATATACGAAACGGGGAAACGTTTTCAAATTATACGAAACAGGATTATACGAAACACAATGTCACCGGTAATAAGGAACATGGAACGTTATGACTGTTGGACGGTTGTCTGGGGAGGAAAAGGAGGCGATTTGGGGAGGGAATGCCCAGGTTCGTGAAGGGGGGTAGGCACAACTAGTAAACGGGTTAATAATTACGCTACAAGCACTCAAATATCACGCTGAATACAGACTTTTCCCAAGAACAACAAGAGCTGGTTTATTACAACAATTACACCACTTCACAAGGTTCTCTACGAAATTAAGCATTTGAGTGAAACCCTAGAATAAGTTAGCTAAGAGGGGTTCGCAGGTAAATATGAGTTTAGTTGAAGAACGAAGCTAAACGCCAAAAACACCAGCTAATTCACGTCCGAGTTAGCTGCGAAGCACATTAACGGGCTGACCAATCTTCGGCTTGCAACGCCCACATTTCTATAGAAATTCACAGAAATTAAGGGAATTTAAATGGCAAACGCCCACACCAGTTCCACACTACCTTGTCCCTACGCAGACAGGAAAACAAGTGCACGAAACCCTCGACGATAAATTAGCTCACAAATAGCTACGGCTATAGTTTACGGTGCATATTGATGAACACTGGCTTTCGAATTCTACGGCGCTAAGATTTCCCCACCTCTCTTCGTTACGTAAACACAGCTCAGCTAGCCCTAACTAATGAAGATGAATGAAAGTCTTTACCTGATCAGGTTTTGAGGCTAAAGCTGAACAGCATGGAATATTGGCAACGGAATAACGGCGGGGATGATTCGGGAAGCTGGAGACGAGAAACCTAGTCAACGGCCGACAAGACGTCTAGGAGAATAAATTCTACCTTCTTGCGCCATAGCCTCCTGTACGTAAAAGGCTTAAATCTCGGTTTCACGTAGCATGCAAGACGCGTCGTCCAAGCGCTGCGCTTCAGTGAAAGCACGAAGAACGAATTACCCCAATCATAGCATTGAATAGTGCTAGTGGGATGCACACGAACGTGGTAATATTCTCATTATTAGATTTACCGGTGTTGCATCACTAAACAAACATTATTTTAAGGTAACGGTGAGTATCAGTAAAGTCTTCGGACGATTTATTGCTACGTCAAACGGTCGTTTAGCACATTTTTAATGAGAATAGAAAACGCCGTAGCGTATTATACAGTACAATAGGGCAGTGACACGACGTAGTATTATTGTATATATAACTCTACGGTGGAGCCAGTTACTGGGTTAGCTGCAAGGTGCACTGGTGGGGGAAAAGAAGAGCGTCTTACTACTGAAGCCAATGCTATCAGACTGAATTTCTTAGGCCTAAAATGCGCGATTTTTGTCGATTTGTTGGCAGTGTTGCTGACATTTTTAGGCAAGTGGAATCTTTATTTTTCCAATTACAACTTAAGCAGCATAAGGGATTGGAGAAAACAACGGTTTTTTAAGCCTACGAAATCCACTCTCAAAGCACTGGCTTGAGTAGACGTGCCGTTGTTTAACCCACCATTTCAATCTAGTGACCCTTGCAGGTATCTCTCTTGTAGCCATATGACGTCACGTGACGCTGTTCTATACGCACGTTCTTCCTGTGGTTGAAATTCATGAAATTAAACCTCAGGAGGCTTTATTTTGTCGTCGAGTGGACAAAGAGGTACGTAGCATGAAACCATTATTGTTAAAGTCTTATTAATTTGGTGTCAATGCAGTGTTTTTAAGTTAAAATCTGCATATCGCGCTTCACGAGTACCTTTCACAGTTCAATCCGCATGCTAGAGCAGTTCATTTTTGGGGTGTTCGCAGCGCGACTGGTGGCAGAATCGGTGGCTAACTGGACGACGCGTCGAATTTCTCTTACATACAGGAAGCTATGTTTGTGCAAAGTTCATGGACGCTTCGTGCTCATTGCAGCGAAAATCCTCACATCGTGGCTTTCAAAACTAGGAACCAAAAATGCGCAGCTCGGGCAAACAACCTTTCCCTCCAAAAAAAAAAAAAAACGGTACCGAAGTCACACGCCACGAAGTCAGTCACTTAGAATTTGCATGAGTGTGTCCTTCATAATTGAAATCCAAGAAACGTGTTTATAAGAATAAAAGTTAAAGCAACATACTGCCTGCCTTATAACCTTCCGCTTGCCTCACAACACCCACGCGACAATCACATCCGCGTATTTACCACAGCTAAGGTCAACTGAGACGGTAGCTTCGTTCCTCGTAACGAAAACGTAGCTACTGTCTCAATTGGCATTGCGTTTAATAGTCCAGCCAGCGTGAACCCATTGATTGTGTCGTCACAAACCGGAATGATTCTCGTATTTTAAAATGACAATTTTTAATTTTCTAGGCTAGTATCTTATAATTTTGCTTCGGCGATCTTTTGGAATAATTAAGTTTAATTTTTACCGCATTAGTCTATTAGATTTTAGATTTCATGGTAATTATTAGAAAATTAGTAGATGTACACACAGAGATGAAACGTCTTGATTACTGTACGCACGCAATGCATGATTTATTGACGGGTCGTTAGTAAATAAAGTTCCATTATATTCAACAGAAAATCTCCTAGAGCGCCCCATTTTATAAAGGATTTTTAGCAAGGGAAAGACTAACGGTAAGGAAATAGACCTTTGGGGCCGTACTTGATGTGGAGGATCCAGTGGCGTGTACACCATACAGTCAGACTGGCAGGTGCCAGGGGCCCACCTGCATTGGGGGCCCCAGCCCACCCATCAAATGCAAGCAAACTTAAAAGCAAAGTCTTAAAACATTGCTAAATATTGGGTCCAAAGTTAAGCATTTTGCATAATTTTAATGTGGATTTTCCAAAAATTCCCAACTTCTGGGGAGGAAGGGGTATCCCCTCAGACCCCCCCCCTCTCTGGGCTACACTATAATTAATGTCCTCCGCACAGGGGCCCACCCATAACACTGTGCCAGGGGCCCACCCTAGTCTGTACACGCCACTGGGAGGATAGAGAAAAATGGCGCTGGGAGGTATATCCCTTTAAGATAAATAAAATCACCAATACTCGAAGACCAGTGATG
>JAHWFP010248727.1:0-15086 GCA_023313725.1 Lithobius niger
ATAACAACTCGTGCTTTTAACAGTAATTGTTTTGCAGCACGAGTCTTTAGTTCAACTTCAAACGCGCTACTGCCACGAAGCGCTCCAAGTGCAGTAATTTCTGTGGCTCCTACTATTTGCTCTACTGCTAAAAACACATGCGACACAAGGAAGGGACCCTTGCCAGGGTCACACACTATCACAACAGATAGCGGCATCTGCACATTTGCTAAACCTCCACCATATTGTTTCCGTAGGGCTCTTAGATTTCTCGAGCGCATCATTTTCACCTTCGCTTCTATCACTATAGTGCTCACCTGGACCTCTTCTGACCGCCGTACTGAATAGCTTGTTCACTGTTTGCAGCACGTCCTCTCTCTCAGTCTCCTTACTCACCTGGATTTGATTGTTAACACATTGTTGTCCATCACTCTCTCCGCCATGTTGATTACTCCAGTCAATACCTTCTTCACTGACACCAATCCTCTTAACATCTCTTTCCGAGATTCCGTGTTGACGAGCCCTGCCCATGACCTTTGCAAACGTCTCTGCCGAGACTACTCCGGTGTTAATTTCGCTGCTTGACAAAACTTTCTCTATGACCAGCTCTCTTAGCAAAGCATCCACGTCGGCTGCCATTTTACCGTTCTTTCATTTCTCCCTTCAACAATCGACTTTTTAGCAAAGACATAACACGTGCACGAAGAATGGATATGGAGTTTGTAGAGTGGAACACCCTAATCACTATGAAACAATCAAAATTATCATTCAGGGACTCGTAACTCCGGAATGGTTCGACCAATCGAAAAAGTGGTCTCTGTGAGGATGGAGCCCAGGAAATTTCTGGCTTAGATCATGTTTCAGATTTTGTAGGTGCAGTAGTTTTTTTCTGAAACCGTGTCACACAAGAACAAGAACAACAACACCACCAACAAGAAGTGAACAGTTTTCAAATTTCCATGTGGCTCCGTACGTTTACTCTTGCACGGAATTAAATAAATGTTGGTACATACATGGGAAAAGCTGCTATCTACTATCTAGCCAAGTTTGGTCGAAATATATTAAATAGAAACGGAGAAATTAAGTTTAAGTTTTGCTAATGAAAGAGGTTAAAAGGGTTTAAAGGGTTTAACGAGCGAGGGTTTAATGAAAGAGGGTGTTTAATGAAACAGGGCGAGCGACCGACAATGTCAAACAAACGGATGTGGCCTGTAACAATCGACATATTGCTTTAATAAAGCTGCCTCTTAGAGCCGACTTGAAGAGTTTCAAAAGTTGGTTGAGTAACAATCACTGCATGCACGACCGTTGTTGGCTTTATTAGGCTTGGTATCAGAACTGAGAAACGTCCTCCATTGAAACAGACATTTACTTCTATAATACAAATCAGCCGGGGTTCAAAGTGAGGAGGAGCAGGGATGGGGATGTCCAGACCACACAATGGGGGGAATCTGGGGCCCACTACATTGTTACGCTCAGGCATGCGGGAACCGGCTAACATACGCCGGGGGTACAGCAGTAAGACAAAAAAAAATTAAGATCATAATAGGTCAGGCTGTACACTATAGTCTGTTCCACATTATGCTTGCAGAAAACTAACAGTATGTTGCCACGTTTCCTTGCTTTACGAGTGCAAAAACATGTCGATATCACAATTGAAGACTCTACAGAGTTACTGTTAGAGTTTACGAGTGGGATATTTACATGTTTTTGCACTCGTAGTGGAAGAAAACGTGGCGTCATACTGTTAGTTTTCTGAAAACATAATGTGGAACAGACTATAGACATGTCTCATAACTTTAGAAAAGGAACGCAGATTCGGCCCTAAAGGTTTAAGACCGATTTTCAGCACAAATTTTCCCTAGTTGTACACGCACTTTCGTTTGAGTGGGTATAGAAGCCCAGGCACCACTCAGTACCAAGGGTAGCTCTCGGTGCCCAGGTACCCATCAGAAAGTTCGTGTTGAATATTGGACTTGACGACTGGAAGAGAAGCGTTTTACTAGGGAATGTGAAAGTAACTAGTAAATGGTTTCGCTGAATGTGTTCATGGCGTCACTAACGGCTCGGCGCTGAGATTTCATGTTATTTCATGGAAAATTGGATGAAAGCTTCTATACTGCCAGAAGTTACCCCATCAAACAACTAGTATCTGCGTAGTCATCCTACGTTTGTATAAATTTGGCGAGAACGTGGCAAAGTTTTGTGGGCTTCAGCATGCAAAGCATTGCTTCCACATGCTGTTATGTTTTAAATACCAACATAGGTTGATTCATTCCTGACTTCAACATTTTTATTGCTGAGGATTTCAGGCTCACTATTGCTAAATAACCTGGTCCATTCCTTACCTTTGGTATCTTTGGTGTTACTACGGGAGGCTTTGGTTTGTCTGGAAAACGTACCATCCAAAAATCGTCATCTTGACCCAGGCAACCAAACCCAAGAATGTTGGCGCATAGTGTCGAGACGTTGTACGGAGAGTGCCCCAATGAGAATAACACTTTAGGCTAAAGCAACAATAACAAAATATAACTTTAGTGGGTTTAAAAAAAATATTAAAAACAAAAACAAATAAACAAAAATATTTCATGTGAGTAAGTTAATAAAATTCATGATAATACGAATTCATTTCCATGTATTTTTTTTTTTTTTTTTGGGTGGGAAAATGACACGAGACGAGAAAAGAATCAAACCAAAAATTTTTAAGTCCAAAATCTTGTATCTTAATTGGTCATCCTAATTAAATGGATACCACTGAACATGGATATGCCAGTGTTGTTTGGTAAAGGCATCAATCAGGCTTTGAATCCTTAATTTTTGTCATGAAAACTTTTTTTTTTAAATAAAAGAAAACCTTACTTCACAATTGATGTTGTGATATGAATAAAAATTTTGTTTCCAACCAAATGTACGGAATCACGAAACAATGTATTAAGACTTACAATACTGGACCATTCATTACACAATTCGTTCTGTGCAATGGCACACGTTGCAAATGTCCCTTGCAGCAACAAATCTTAACTACTAAGACTCCCTATTTGATCAAACTGCAGTCAGACCTACAGGATCTAAGGCACCTGTGCCTCGACTCCCATCAATTGAAAAAATGAGTGAGTTCCGGCAGGGAAATCTGACATCATATCAAAAACCAACACTGGTAAAGGAGACCCGTGACTCGACTCCCATCAATTGAAAAAGTGAGTGAGTTTCGGCAGGGAAATCTGACATCATATCAAAAACCAAAACTGGTCAAGGAGACCGCCAAATTCCGAATGGTTCGACCCTTCAAAGGAGTGATATCAACACACAAAAATATTCGTCAAGTTAATCGCACCGCTTAATAGTTCGAAGGTAAAGTATTATTCGGTGCGATTAAGTTGGCGAACGTTTTGGTGTGTTTATATCACTCATTTGAAGGGCCGAACCATTCGGAACTCGGCGGTCCCTTCGGTAGGGAAATCTGACATTCTGATGCAAACAATAAACTTCAACAACTTCGTTTCAACATTGTTGCAAGAGTAGATTTCACATTTTTCAAAGGAAAACCTCGAACCCTGAACTACAAAAAAATGCCTATACGAAATCCGGATTAACTTGATTTCTTCTGACACCTTTCTCCAACTTTTATAAACCCTATTCCGAAGGAGAAAGTAGTCACTGCCAATCAAGAGCCGAACCATAAATTGAATCGTTTTCTTGGTGTAAAGACTAGCTGATTTATTCGCTGCACTCACCCATTTGGTTTCGTCCCAGGCATCACCAGGTGGAGTTTATTATTCAAAGAAGCTTGTGTTTTCCAGTGATACTGCTGCCAAAGAACATTGGTACACACCTCTGTCGTAAAGTATTTAGGCTAGTCAATCTGAGCGAAAAAAGGGCAAAACCCGGAACTAATTGTAATAGAAGTAAACTTTGTTGTTTCTGGCCCAGAAAGACATGCTGAACAACGTACTAAAAGTCTAGAAAAATCTAAGTGGCGGAAGAGGTCTAAAATGGCCGCCATCTTGGAAAAACTGGCTTCCGGTTGTTGTTTTTCGCATATATCTGTTACTCGTCACTCCTACGACAAAATCGACCCTGCACTCAATTAAAGTACACAAAATTCCCTACAAAACATGTCCTATTAACCTTTTATCTTGCAACAATGGTTTGGTTGATATGAAGCATTTTAACTGTTATCATCGCACAAAATAAGTCTTTGTTGTGTTTTGAAATATAAAATCACCTGGACCATAAACAGTGATATCATGTGAGATTTCTATGTAACAAAAGCCTACACGTTCACAATTAAAATTTCTACACCGGACTCTTGGCTGTTTCATTGTTTACACATTACACGCTGTTCCTTTCGGTATTGTTGTATGCTAGCAAATTTACATGTATACCCGTAAGTAATTGTAATAGAAGTAAACTTTGTTGTTTCTGACTCTTAAAGATGTGCCGAACAACATACTAAAAGTCTAGAAAAATCTAAGTGGCGGAATAGGTCTAAAATAGCCACCACCTGAGTTGGGAAGGGGGCGATTTAACCGCCCAAAAACGTTTTTTTTTCTTTCTGTAACTCCTTAACCGTCAACAAATCAAAAGCATAATGTGAAACAAAAACGTTCTGGACACAATTCGGGACAGGAAAGGTGATATACATCTTTTGCGTATAAGCAACCTTGAACCCGAAAATCGAATTTAAAGTATATCATCCTTAACTCGCGTGGACGCTACTTTTTTCAATTGATTGTTGTTGTCATTTTCGTGTTCTAAGTGCTCTTAAGAGTCCTCTAATACCCCGAATTGGAAATTCTTAGGATTTTCTGAAAGGTGGGGAGCTATTCTTTCTATCAATCTTTACCGAAATTGTTTAACTTAAATGGGGACCGTTCTACGCCCATTTAAAAGTGAAGAGGTAATGGCGTATTGGCGAAAGTGTATGTTGATTTTCGAATTCAAAGTGTTCTTGCGAGCCCTCCAAAAGCTTGAAATGGATATGCTGAAGATCTTCAGAAAGGTGGAGATATATTCTTTCCTTCAATCCAAACCGATATTGTTTAGCCCATATAGGGACCGTCCTACGCCCATTTAAAGGTAAAGCAGTAATGGCGTAGCGGCAAAAGCGTACGTTGATTTTCGAATTCAAAGTGCTCTTGAAGCCACCTAATAGCTCGAAATTGTCATGCTTAGGATTTTTCTGAAAGGTGGGGATCTATTCTTTCCATCAATCCTAACCGAAATTATTTACCTTAGACACAAATACGAATATGAGCATTAAAATGGAACCTTGAAATTGAAACTAGCCACTACACCAATTACAGTTACACGTTCAAAGGGGAGTAGGCTGATTTCAATCAAGGGTAAACAATTTCGGTTAGGATTGAAGGAAAGAATAGATCCCAACCCTTCAGAAAATCCTAAGCCTGTCCATTTCGGGTGTTTTAGAGGGCTCGCAAGAGCGCTTTGAACACGAAAATGACTAAACAACCAATTGAAAAAAGGAGCATTCGCGCGAATTAAGGGTGATATACTTTAAATACGACTTTCGAGTTAAAGGTTGCTTTTACGTAAAAGATGTATGTCACCTTTCCTGTCCAGAATTGTGTCCGGAACGTGTTTGTTTCACATTATGCTTTTGATTTGTTGACGATTAGGAGTTACTGCCAAAAAAATAAAACCTTTTTGGGTGGTTAAATCGCCTCCTTCCTCTTTCAGATGGTGGCTATTTTAGACCTATTCCGCCACTTAGATTTTTCTAGACTCTTAGTGTGTTGTTCGGCATATCTTTATGAGTCAGAAACAACATAAGTTTACTTCTATTACAATTACATTAGGGTATACATGTAAATTTGCTAGCCTACAACAATATCGAAAGGAACAATGTGTAATGTAAACAATGAAACAACCAAGAGTCCGTTTATTAGCTTGTTTTAATGTTTTTTTATCTTTATCAATTACGGTTTGACTTATCGAGTAGACTTATCGAGTGTAGCCTTAAATTATTCTTCGTTTATTTGTCCATGAAAGGTTTTGAAATTTAACCTCTGGCTTTAATTGTATTTACGCGTGTAATGGTTGGATACAGCAGTAACGTTTCACGTGGAATAAACAGCACAGCAACATTGCAATATCTGGAACCTCACATGAAAGTTTATTTGTATCCCTTTGCTGTTTACTTCAGTTCAGTTAAACCTACCTTAAGCATCAAACGATCTCGTTTTTGTTTTCTAATTCGTCCTACTTTGGCGTACCATGCCGTTTATTGGCTTGTTTTAATGTTTTGTATCTTTATCAATTACGGTTTGCACAAACCAATGTACCAGAAACAAATCCTGAAATCTTCAGTCTACGTCTTGCAGCTAGCGTTTGCTAAATGGCATTGTTGCATAATAACAATGTTTAAAACAATGTGAAACAATCAGTCTGGTCGTTTAGAGCTCCACAACCCCTGAACCACTTGACCAATTAAAAAAGGCGTCATGGAAAGGGCACATCTACAGAGCATGAGTAAGAACCAGCGTTATAGAACAAATAGTTTGGTCTGCAGAGAGTGTAGTAGAAACGTATCACGCCAACAAAAACAAGAAGCCAAAAATGAAAATCACGATTCCAGCTCAAGTCCAGATCTCTGCTGTGATAAATCGGGAATTAATAAAAGTTGGTACACGTCCTGGCCAAGTCCCACAAAGCTCATATACCAAATTTCAGTGGGAAATGTTGAAAGACGGCGGAGAAATTAAGCATCGAAATTTCGGCTTTAACATGGGAAACCGAGGTCAAACTTTGCCTTTACTAATATTACAAATAAAAACGTCAAGTGTGCCGTTAAAAAAAGGGGTTATATGACTGAAGTTACACTTTACTTGTTAAAAGGTACTCGGATAAAAATTGATGATTTATATTTGAAATAATCAAATGTACAGTTGAGAAAATTGCATCTGTTTAAGTGCTGTTGTGCTTTACGTTTTAAATATATGATTGGTAAAGCACAACAGCACTTACACCGATTCAATTTTCTCAACTGTACATTTGATTATTTCACTTAAAAATCATCAATTTTTATCTGTGTGCCTTTCAACAAGTAAAGTAACTTCAATCATATAACCCCTTTTTTAACGGGACACTTATTCGTTTTGTTTGTAATCCATGTATACATCTCCGTTAAAAAAAAACGCCTTCGTTATACGGAATTTACTACAGTCGATAACAATGCTAAATCGGATGGTACATCTATTGTTAAAAGATATACCGCTATAGAACGACGCACTTAGGGCTACAACAATAGACAACTAAGAAAAAAGGGTTTAAAGGGTTTAACGAGCGTTAACCACTCCTGGTCATCTGCCCGAAGCCCTAAGGCCCTATGTCTGCAACAGCCAGATTCCCAGGCGGTCACCCACCCACTAAGAGTTGTCCCTATAACAGTCAATGGACCACAACAATACATTCAACAGAGCTTGTAGCACGTTGTTCTGGCAACTGTTACACGGTAGCTTTTAAGCAGGTTCCCAAGCGCCAGAAAACCATGTTGTTTACAACTAAAAATTCTAAAAATTCAACATTTTTTCGTAGTTCCTGCACTCAAGAGCGCCCACACATTGCGACACTAAAAAAAGCGTGATTCCCCATCCTCCTTCCCCCCTCCTTCAGTCCCGTTAGATAGGTTACCCCTTAGGTAAATAAATCTTTCAGAATAAAAATAAAATATAAGATATTTCATGACACAAGGTTTACAAGTTTCTTTAGTCTCGTGGGAAAGTTGACACAAAGTCTAGAATGCTCACAAAAAAACAATTAAAAACCCGTTTATATTTAACACATTTTTCATCATGTGGCTTGCAATAAGGTGGTGTCTCCTTACTAAAGAAATGGAATGAGAAATGGAATAGGTGCAGTGGAGGCATGATTTTTTTTTGAAGTGTTTAGGAGACAATGTTCGTCAAAACAGCACCTGTCTTAAACTTCTACTGGAAATGTTGCTCGTTTTGACCGTATTTTTTTTTTTTTTTGCTACCACGTCCACAGTATTCCTGTATGCGAATACCTTTTGCTTGTATTTGTAACTAAAGCATAATTTTTTTTGACGAGTTCAAATATTATTTTTAGAAGCGGTTTCGAAGTCCAAAATCTGACGCAAATCTGATGTTCTATATTACGTCGAATGTGACTACATTCAGTATGTTTAAAGCTCTACTTTTTATAACTTTTGCATGCAAAAGAAGCTAACGGAAAATACCCCGTCGGACCTTCACAGGAAAAATTAAATTGTACGAAACAAAATAAAACTAACGCTAGCATTGAGCATTCAAAACATTACAAAAAAAAAAAAAAGAGCACGCTAGCATATTGGCTAAATGACGCAAATGAAACTGCAATAAGAAATGTAGTCTTCACTGGATTCTATTCCACTACATTCCCCAGATGTTTTTTTTTTTATTTTTTTTATTGATTGAATTTGCATATAAATTATCTACGACCATCCTACGATCTTTTAGCTGTTACATATTAGAGTTAATTTCACTCGAACAATTTTTTTAGACAATTTTTTTTTCGCATATTTAAGAGTCAAGAACCCCGAAAGTCCTTAACAAGTTTTTACTGATATTCGAACCTAAATCCACAAATAGGCATCGCATGGTAGTGGGTAGTTTGAAATAAATCCGATAATGGGTTCGAAGTTGTCGTGGATTCACACAGACATATACAGCCTGACAAAAGCACTGGTTGAGAAGCTTATTTGCTTTGCTTCGCACTGCACGTCACTAAAATGAACCCTTAGGACTTTACACAACTTCTAAACGCTGAATAACGGAACCTTGGTATTGTTTTAATCTTCTGTACAGCCTAAACGCCTGGGAAGACTATAACAACGTCTTTGTCCGTCCGTCCGTCGCCTTTTTTAGTGTAGTGGAGTTTAAAAAACATGGCAAGTTAACGATCGTTGATTCCTTATAAATAATAGGCTTTCTCAACGTAACTCAATGAAATAACAACATTTGATCATCGCCTTTAACCACTAAAGGAAGACTCGCAACCATGAAAGAAAAAAACAAAAGGATTCCGTTAACGACACACATTAGCTTCATTTGAAAAAAAACGCTTTTTCGATATCGCTTCTACATGGTGATGGGAATCCCGAACATGAAACTTGAAGTTTTGTCACTGCGAAGCGGTGTGTAAAACGAAAGTACAAAGCAGACGACGTGTTTATACCGCAGCACGAAACAGTAACATGCCGGTGTCTAATAGTTAGATTCCTTGTTGCCAGAGCACGGCAACGGCAACGCAATGTGTTTCGATTCTCGAACCCAATTCTCCGATTAGCTGCAACATACGAAATTAAAAAAGCAGGTAAAAATTAGACTTATAGGCTAAAAATTAAGCCTAAAAGCTAACACATTTTAACCTACAATTGTGATGGTTACTACTTTTACATTGCGTAATCTAATAGCGCTAGTAGAGTTGTTGCAATGCTTGATAGAGGTGTGCTTCTCAACATTTTCGTTGGTGTCAAATTTCATCCACCTTTTGAGTCTTCTGAATATTGTTCAAAACTATCGTACTGATGATTATTTGTCTTGCAGTTAACTGCCTTATTATTATTATTTTTAATCTAAGGAAGCCACTTTGCGCAGTAGTTGTTGTAAGAATTATAAACGGCGGCAGCCCGAACAGCGGTGGCTAAAGCGTCATTTTATTTTTAGTCTGGGGCGATGGCCCACATCTTTAGTGTGGGCTGTGCAAAGAAGTTGCAAATAACTAAACAGAAACTAAATTCTGGATTAAACGAAAGCCTATTTAAATAAATATGATACGTAGCTTAGACCTATTTGGAGAGAAAAAAATGAAATAAGAAAAAGGCCAGCAAAAAAGCAGCAGTAGGACACACCAAAAAGGTGAAGAGCCGAAACTTAGCAGAGTGAGTATTCCACCCAGACAGGGTACCACCAATCTGGAGAAACTGGAAAACCTGGAAACTCATGGAATTTAAACTCAAAATTTTTCACACGAAAAAAAACTGGAAAACAAAGGGAAAAAGCAAAGCCACACTTTTAGGCCTACTCGTAAGTGTAATAAACACATTTTGTTAACGTTGACAATGTAACATCGTGGCAAAAGAAAATTTATCCTTGTATTTCTGTGTTGAAACCTAAAAATTCATTAAATAGGGCTACTCTTTCACACTGAGTGAGCTTTGAAAACAAGTAAAACTTGGCAAAACGTGTGGAAAAATGTCCGGCCGAAAATTACGGTAATTACCCTGAAAATTAACCTCAACTACTCTGGAAAACCTAGAATACTCAGGGAAATTATTTCGGTATTTTGGTGGGAATCCTGCCAGATTTTTAAGGATCATTAACAAATATGGTAAAGTCATTAAAATACATACTAAATATACATTTGAAAGTAAAGTTCTGTTCGCTCCGCCTATAGTAAGTAGGGCCAACGCCTGTGTCCTATTAAAATACAGACCGCCGTTGCAGTGCGTGATAGAGGTGTGCGCCTAAACATTTTTGTTGAAAAAGTGGCGGAGTTGGCGGAAGTGTGAAGAAGACCGGTTGTGACTAGGTAGTCGCCAGTCGCTTGTTTTTTTTTGTTCATTTTACCATTAAACTCGTACTAGCTATAGGTGGTTATTCAAATTATCAGCTACTCGACGCAGCACGTTGTTGTGTTTCATTTTGTCCCAACTACACAAATGTTGGAAAAGCGTTTTATCTCATGTAACCAATGCCAACTACAGGCTATATATTTTAACTTCGTGTTAAGAGGTTTTACTAGCGAGATAGAAACTATTAGGTCTTCGCTTATCTAACGTGATCTAAAAGTAGTACTGTATATGAGCAATAATTTATAGGTGAGCTTTAATTTTCCCCTCAATGTAGCAGTATGGACCAAGCTGAACAGGTAGAAAAACTACGTCTCAGTGCGCATTGCCAGCTTTGTGAGCTCTTCCAGGTGACCCCAAACGAAGGAGCAAGCAGAGTCTACTGGTCAGACTTGGTCGACTTCAGGTGTGGTGCGTGGGTGTTCAGAATAGTGTAAATGTGGACTATGATGTTGAAAATGTATTCGTGTATCATTATGAAGCGCTGTGTAAATCGAAGCCGTTTAAATTAGGATTACATAATTATTGTTATTCGGTTCCATTTAGCCCACTAGTATTTATACTATGTAGCGTATGTTTTTTGACTAGATCTATGCAGCAGCCTTTTACTTCATTCTTTGTGCAGAGAAAAATGTATTAAAATGACAATAGAAACAATTTTTTTTAGATCCTAATGTGAATTTAAAATCTAGTAAAAATTTCCAGACGACACATTTTTCTTATAACTGATACTTTGCTTTCATTTTGAATTCCAATTCCTGACCAGTTTTAGTCGTGAACACTTGAGTATGCCTATTCGTATTCTGGAATGGGATTCTGTACACTACTCTAAATGGAACAAATTAGTTAAGTGTGAATGACGATTTCACGCAATTTAAGCAAACTTTAACACAGAATCCCGAAAGTATATTAACTTGTTGTCTTAACTGCAGCGTCATTTCTCATCGTGATACATTATTTCATTAAAGTATTATGAGTGAAGTAATGTAGTAATTTGGCAAGCACCTGCTTAAGAGGCTACCCTTATAAATACGAAGAATCAACAAAGCTACTTGTTACGTGCAGCTGTATTGTTTCAAATTCGTTGTTGGAATGGTTATTGTTAAGTGGAAAAACTTGATGTGGCTGTTGCAGACACAGGGCCTTAGGGATTCGGGCAGATGACCAGGAGTGGTTAACGCTCGTTAAACCCTTTGAACTCGATCGAATGATGCGGCAACAATAGCAACGTTGCAACAATAGCAACGTTGCAACAATGCAAACTGAAACAATATTCAGCCCAGAAACAGACCTATCACAAAACGAAAAAAGGCGTTTTTTGGATCGGGGGGTGTACCTTTATTACGTCTATAGCGTCGTGCAACGAAGTTATGCTTACAGTCGATTGTTGCTGGCCACTTGGAAATAATTCAACTCAGCTCTGAAAGTCTGCATTTACGAAATAAACTAGCAACGTACCCGGGTTCTCCCGGGGATTTGTTTGACCCGTGGTTGTTTCCCAGTATTTTCTCGGTGCTGCCTGATCGTTCACTGCAACAGTCAATTTTTCTTTGTGTAACACTACCCCTTTCCGACAATCCTCTCCCTCCGCAAAGCAATATCGTAATCAAATAGTGGCTCTAACATAAGCACTGCCCCACCAACGGGCATTCCCCGTTCAGGCCCCACCCTACTCCCAGTAGCGTGCGAAAAATAACTGTCCTTCGTACATGACGTCATTTAAGACATGCCTTTGCGATGACCGCGCAGAGCAAATTGTTAGTCGAGGTAACAATGTGCCAACTTCAACTTCTTTTCAGGGCAACAACGTCCCAGTTTCAACTTCAAGCCAAAGAATTGACACACTCGCACGTTTTCATTGTTCCCCTTCCGGGGGTCGTCGTTGCGGTTGCTTCATTTTTGCTGTAAGACTTTGGTTTATAATGTAAGATATGCCATTCTATCGTTTCTAGCTGCCAATTTCGTGGTAACCACGTAGCTTAGTTTGGTTTAAATCTATATGCGTTTAGCTGAAACACCGATTCTTTGATTTTACCCTTCAACAATCCACTTTTTAGCAAAGACATAACACGTGCACGAAGAATGGATATGGAGTTCACTGAGTGGAAGTGTTCCCTAATTACAATGGTTGAAACAATGTGAAACAATCAAAATGATCGTTCAGGGCACCTGTAACTCCGGAATGGCTCGACCAATCGAAAAAGTGGTCTCTCTGAGGATAAAGCCCAGGAAAATTTCTAGCTTACATCATGTTTCAGATTTTAAGTAGGTGCAGTGGTTTTTTTCTGAAACCGTGTCACACCAGAACAAGAAGAAGAAGAAGAAAATGACCAATTTTCAAATTTACGTGTAGCTACCTACTTTTACTCGTACACGGAATTGCGTAAAAGTTGGTACAAAGCTACCTTCCATACCTATTGACTATCTGGCCAAGTTTGGTCGAAATATATTGAATAGGAATGGAAAAATTAAAAGGTTTAGTTTTGCTGGAAAGAGGACTTCAATCATAAGTGATCCGAATAAGTAATCCGAATAATTTGCACGTTTTTCTTAGTGCATCAGTTCATAATACTAACTAGAGGAAGCCCGTGCTACGCACGGCTGGTCCTGGCTGGTTTTGCAACACTGGCACGGTTTGATTGCTCATGTTCATGTCCATGTTTCACCGAATTAAGTTTGTTCTATCCAATTGTTGCGTGTACTGGCTAACAAACGTTCGTTCGCTTCGCTCACTCAATCAGCGCATCCCGTGACGTAAGTCAGTAGATGCACCGTTTTCAAAATTGGCACGTCGATGCATTTTCCAGAATTTTTGTGTGAAAAAAATTGCACTGGCTAATTATGTTGTGTTGCTTGTTGAAGTTCGTTGTTCAGACGCGTGGTGTTGAAATCTTTAGGATGGCTGCTTTGATATTTTTGTATTCTGGGAGAGGCAGAAAGCAAATCGCCCGGCAAAACAATGCCTCATTATTGTTTTGTTTTCACTTCGACAGGTCTTATTGTTGTCGGCCACTCTGCAAGATAGCAATGATAAACCTCGTGCTCCGCAGTAATTGTTGGTGTGCAGTTTGAAACAATTCAGCTCAGCTCTGAAAGCCCGAATTTACAAAATAAGTAAGCCATTCCATCGTGTTTAGGTGCCAATTTCGAGGCCAGCAGGCCTCAAAATCTACAACGTGGCTTAGTTGGATTCGAAACTATATGCCTTTAGCTGAAACACGGATTCTTTCATTTTAACCATCAACAATCAACGTTTTAGACGAAATTGTTAGCACCGTAGCAAAGACATAACACGTGCACGAAAAATGAAAAGCGATTAACGTGATTGTTTACTTATACTTATTTCAACGACCTTAGTATGTAGATTATGTTGATACTAGTTGTGCCCGTGCGCATGCTGCGCTCCCCCCCCCCCCCGTCTCCCTCCAGGTGTTTGGCTCACATGTGAACATGTGAATGGCTCCACATATGCCGGGCCCTCTCCCCCACAATTACTTTAACCCCCAACCCCCACCCCCCCCCCCCCTCCCCGCCCCGCAACCGGCTCCCCCCCCCCCATACACGCTTGGCCTCCTCCGCCTCCCTGTAAACGTCGCCCCGTGACATTCTCCCTTTGGTGCAGCCCCGGAAAAGTCGCTGGCCTGTGTTTGACTGAAGGCTAAAAAAAAACCTATCACTGAGAAATCCAGCATTCAGTAATCCCATGTTTAAGTTAATCCTTTGAAACAATTCACTTCAGTACCGCGCATTGGCCGCCACACACACTTGCACACCCGCACCCCCCGAAAACGCCACCCTGTGATATTTCCCCTTTGGTGCAGGCCCGGAAAAGTCTCATGCGTATGTTTGAATGAAGGCTAAAAAAACCCTGAGAAATCCAGCATTCAGTAAGCAAGTAACCCTATGTTTAAGTTAATCCTTTGAAACAATTCACCTCGGTACCGTGCATTGCGACATTGTTGCAAGCAACGATTGTTGCCCTTAACTTAAAAACCACTCAACTCCTTTCTGGAAATGAACATTTAGGAAATAAATGCGCCTTTCCATCGTATCAGGCTGCCAATTTCGAGGCCCATTGGGGTCTCGAAATTTAGAACCAATCGTCGTTTGTTTTAAAGTTGCCTGGTTTAGTAGACACGGGTTGTAGACACATCAACAGAAAACGCTACGGTTTGAACGTAAGTTAGGCCTACACAAAACGCTAACGCGTTCCCAAAGGCTGCTCTTTTTTTTTTTACCACAAATAAGAAGGGAAGGAAACCGGCTGACGCTCATTCGGCTGATGATCAGTGCAGTAGGTGATGTTCGTAAGGTTTCAATTCGTAAACAAACGGTTACTGCGCCTACTCTTTCTTTTTTCTTTGTTTTTACTCATTCGCCACATTTAATAAGATTCTAAACCATTAAAAACTTACGGTCGGTATATACAGTATATACATACATATATATACTGTATATAAACTGTATATATAAGTAGGCTTCCTACTTCAAGAGGAGAAGAGCTATATATATA
>JAHWFP010248728.1:0-25016 GCA_023313725.1 Lithobius niger
TGATACGTGAATAAAATTTTTCATTTTACTTCCATAAATGGTCAAATAATAATTTATAGAAGAACCTCATCAATTGAGTTATTGTACTGTACGTTACAACATGTAACAGATATGGTTCCTCCACACCCCAAGGGGGAGGGGGGGGGAACTCGGTATTTGTGCAAATGCAAACAAAATGACAAGACAGCAACTCAGAGAAAGCAGAAGATTGAAAATTGAACGACTCAGTGATAGAGAACAGCTAAAATATAGAAGAATTACTGTCAAAAACTACATTTTGTTTGGCTGTGAATTTTTTATAAATTTTTTTTCTGCAGCATATTCCATTTCTCGCAACCAATAGCATTCACATGCTCTGACCTTTTTCATCACAGGAATTTCTTTAACATTTTTTTTTTGGTAAAGCATAGTAAAACTTCGTTGCAACATAGAAGTGGTTTTGTGTAATCGTTCTTTTGATACTTTGGGCCAATGTAGCCTGTATAGGTAATGCCACTGGGCTGAAACTAGTACTTGATTTCAACGATTACCACCAGAGGGTGCCTTCGTCAAGGAACCGGAGCTTACGTCAATGAGTGTCGTCAATAAAATCGGACATTTGCTGACCATAAAACAAAATGAACGCGATTAGAATATTTAGTTACGCACTTTAAAAAAATTTTAGATAAGGCTATGTGGTTAAATTAATTTTAAGATAAATTAAAATTGGCTGATCAAATTTCTTTTTGTTAATCCAGCATTCAATTTTAAAACGCGTTATAGTTAAGAGTGAAGCTACGTATATCGCGTGTTTTGTGTGTAGTGAAGTGTGCCGAGCGATCCACTCGAGTTGAATTTCTTTCGTTGTTCAAAGTTCTTGTAGCAAACTGAAAACGATTTAAACAAACAAAACCTTCTCGAAATAAGTGCACAGTGAAGCAAAGTGGCAGTACTTTGTTTGATTGCCTGACACATTACACTAACTCATAACGGTTTTCTGAAGTCAATTATACGTACGTCTATTTTTAACCGATTTTCATTCTGCTTTATGTGTGATATTGTTTAAGGACTCCCTACAGCTTTAAAATCTACGTAGGTGT
This sequence comes from Lithobius niger, assembly GCA_023313725.1. Classification (NCBI taxonomy): domain Eukaryota; kingdom Metazoa; phylum Arthropoda; class Chilopoda; order Lithobiomorpha; family Lithobiidae; genus Lithobius; species Lithobius niger. The sequence continues at coordinate 1,080 of JAHWFP010248728.1, forward strand.
TGTGAGACACGCAGGTAAAAGGTTAGAACGCGCTGAGCTTAAACTAAGTTTCTTCAATGACATTTTTGCGCACACTGGCTAACAAACAATGATTTTCGTTCGTTTCGTTTATTCAATCAGCGCATCCACGTCCACCTGTTCCTCCTTTTGTTAACGCCAATGTACGCAAAGACACAGGAATTGTTTTAAAAACAAACACGCTGAATTATGGTTTCATCCCGGGAATGTAATTTCTTTCAATCCATTTTTGTGTACACTGGCTGACAAAAGTGATTTTCGTTTTCTTTGCTCACTCAATCACCACATCCCCCCCTTCAGTCGCTCCGCTCGGGGTTACCTTAAAATATACACAATGAAACTGGAATTATTTTAAACATAAATAAGCTAGGGAACGGGGTTTGGAGTCGAGTCCCTTAAGTAAAATCAACAAGCAGCTAAAGCGACTACGTAGTCGCAACCGGTCTTTTGTACAGGTCTGCCACTGCCAATAGTGAGGCACACTTATCTGTCACGCATTGGAACAACTATCGCTATTATATAATCTAAAAACAGTAACCATCACAATTGCCGGTTAAAAATAAGTTAGCTAAGGACTATTTTACATTTTTAGGCATAATTTTAGGCCTAATTTACCTGTAGTTTTAATTTCGTAAATAGCAGCAAACGGAGAATTGCATTGTACGGCAACCCTATTCATTTTTAAAACACGGTGTGCTTCCGGTGTGCCTCCGGGCACACTCTAGTGTTACAACGTAATGCGCAACGTAGCCTATATAGATCAGTGGTAACGTGATTTTAGGCCTAATTTTATTAACTGCAGTTTTGTTATTTATTAAGTATCAGATAGGCCTCATGGAGAATTTGCTTCGAAGGTAAACCTATTCATTCATGCAACAAGCGACGAGACTATTTTAAACGAAGCTAAAAATAAAATGCTTTTGTATTTTCGGCTGCGTGTTTTACTTAGGATTTCAATTCGACGATCAAATGTTATTATTTCATTTAGTTACGTCAAAGAAGTTTGCTAGCTATAAGGAAGTAACGATGTTTTAATTTGCCGTGTTTTTTAACTAACGTTTGACAATGAAACTGACGTTGTCAAATAGTGGTCGCTTCTATCTGGTACCATTCCGAAGTTGAAAAAAGCAACGGACGGACGGACAGACAGACGGACGGACAAAGTCGTTGCAATAGTCTTCTCAGCCGGTACAGCTACACAGAAGACTAAAAAACTGGACTGTGATTTCCTCATGAGAATGTAATTTCATTCAGTGCATTGTTACAGCCAAGCACTAAATAACTGTTTTTTTTTCCTGTTTGTTATCTTTTTTATTCTGATTGTGACTGACTGTTTCACTCCGAGATATATTTCATTTTTGTTCTCAAATACCAAATAATTTTTGTTGGTTGATTAGGAATGCGGTTGCATGTTTCTTGTGAACCTAAATTGTTAAATAGCAGCAATTTCGCATTGGTCGCTTTAGTTAAAAGTCTAAGTTAAAAGTTTAACATTGTTATTTTTTTGTATTTTCGTTAAGTGTGGTTTTTTTAGATGAAAGTTTTCTCTTTGCTACGTCATTACCTTCCCCCAACACACATAAACACAAAACAACACCTTTAGTTTCACGTGCATTCGTTACTGCTTACCAAAAATTGCGGTGATGCAAATGCCAAAATGTGTCGATACGTTAGTAATTATTACTTTACGATCAGCATTCAACCTAGTTTCAAACTGATACTGAAAAAGAAATACAATAAAACACATATTAAACAATAAGTCAGAAGTGGTTATCAGAAATATTAAGGACGCAGGCAGGCAGCATTTAAGCACCCGTGTCGTGGGTTTGAGACCTAGTCGGAGCAGGTGTCTTCTCTTTTACAAGATACCCTAATCTGACAAAGAGGAGACAGCTGCCCTGACTAGAACTCAAAGCCCTAAGCCCGGTGCTCTACCAAATATGCAACAATGGCAGACCCACGCTGCAGATTCCACCGGAAGCTTATATAGGAGTTGTTCCAACTTTCTCAGTGTTGGGTAACAATGAGAAATTCTTGACCTCCGCAATAGAGCAGTGACAGGACGTACTATTATTGTATATAACTCTATGCTGGAGCCTTAATGGGTTAGCTGCAAGGGGCACTTCAGAGAGAAACAGAAGGGCGTCATACTGAAGCCGATGCTGTGAAGAGTGATTTCTTAGACCTAAAACGCGCGATTTTTGTTGTTGGAGAAAACAACGTTATTTTAAGCCTAAGAAATCCGCTCCTCCGTTGTTTTCCCCTCCATTTTTATGTAGTGCACCTTGTAGTTATGCCCTCCAAAACCCATACTGGTGCCAATATGGCGGCAAATGTCACTGCTCTATAGGAATATTGCGAGCAGTTAATAAACAATAAACACAAAGCAAAGGGTTAACGGTCCTGACAGCAACTAGAGGTCCATGGTTCAAGTCCCCAGTTGGAGCAGTTGTAATTTCTTTTCTTTCTTCGATTAGTGCAACTTGTATTCTAAAAAGGCCAGTCTTTAACGCTGACTGTCAGATTTGTTAACCCTTCAGCATGTGATATGCCGCAATGTACCCACATCCCCATTATAACCACAGAGATGAACCTACTGTGTCAAAGAGGTTCTGTTGTTGCTATCTGCAAGGTGAATACTGAAAAATAATGTTTTAATGTGGGGTTACAGCCTCGACCTTCAGGTTTGAAATTGCTGAGTCGAACAAGGGGAACTATTTTAATGTGATGGTTGTCTGCAGTTTGTAACCAAGGAGATTGAACTATTTTATGATGCAACTCGCTGAAGGATCTAAAAAAAAAATTGGGTGTTTGGGTGTAATCACTGAATGTATACGACGAACACTTAGGAAATATTACGTATGCTTTAGGATTCCATTTCGTGTCCTCCATTAGTTAATGTAATACACATTGATGTTAGTTTACACATTTAGACAACAAGGTAATTCAAACTAGCTTATTGCGCTCACTTATTTACATTTTACAAGCAAATATATCAAACAACGGTCACTTTATTGGAAATAAAAAAAAGGGTTAAAGGGTTTAACGAGCGTTAACCACTCCTGGTCATCTGCCCGAAGCCCTAAGGCCCCATGTCTGCAACAGCCAGATCCCCAGGAGGTCACCCACCCAAGTATCAATCCAGCCCAATGCTGCTTAACTTCGGGGATCTGACGAGAACCGGTGTTTCCAGCACTGCAAGGCCGCAGACCTTGGAAATCGAATTCATCAGCAACACTGCATGACTTATGCCAAAGTTAAGATTTTCTTAGGCTCTTCAAGAAAAGATTTGTAATTATATTTTCATAAAGAGCTCACAATCAATACTTTCACTAAAACAAACCCATAAGAAAACCAAAAGGGGTGATATCATAAAAAACCCGTAAGGGTAAGGCAACCATCAAGTTTTAACCAGATAAAGTCATATCAGAGTCAAAATGGCTGCCACCAAGTTTTCTTTCGTAATCCTGGTCACTTAATTTTAACTGACATCCTGGTGATGTCTGTTAACCTTGCGTGATCACAGCACGGACCATAAACTTGGTAGCAGCCATTTTGGCTCTGATATCACAACTTTCTGTGTCAAAAACTTAATGGCTCCCTTTGCTCTTAAGGTTTTGTATATTTAAACTGTCGACAATCGTGATGCACAGCAAACGACAAAAGGGAATTTTTTTTGTTAGGAACTCCGACAACAGTGTTGTCATCAAATAAACTAACCCCAAACTGATATAATGAACGTCGACCTATTTTTTCGTTTATTTGAAATCAGTTATTGCTCAAATACAACTGCTAGTCAGATAGTAAAGTATGGTAAACTAGGTTTTAGAACCAATGATGAAGCCATAATCAAAGTACCACAAACATAAAAATTTCAATCATTTTAAAAGGAATTGTAGAACCTGTCCAAATGAGACACTGATAGTAATTAGTACGAAGTGCCGACGTTCGACTAGTCCGTACTTTTTCAATGAAGCACTTTCGAATAAGGTTTAAAGATACGGCTTCGTACTTGTTAGCATTTTCCCCATTTTCGTCTTAAACCTAAGAAAAGCATTCTTTATCATCTTTATCACTTTAAAATCGTATGTGCACCATATTAAATCTTTAATGAACGTTAACAAGCCCTTTTTACCAGCAATTCAGGTGATATTTCGAATGTTTCACCCAGCATGGAGTACTGAAATAGGGGATGTAGGACACATAAGCACCGGACAATTAGGCACCCGGAAAAATAGGCACCCGGACATATAGACATCGGACAAATAGGCACCAAGTTTTTTTTTATTTAATTTTTTAATTGGGACGGATTGCCCTCAAATTCTGTATTCTGTATTCTATATCGTTTGTTTTAAATCTGGGACACTTAGTCGTGTGGACCGTTGGGTGGAGTTTTTGCAATTTTTCCCGAAATTTTTGTGTGGTGAATTAATGTTCCAAATTACGCTGCCTCGCTCGCGCTTCCGCACTCACTGCGGCTAACACATGACATCAGAGATGCTATCGTTTGTTTTATATCTGGGGCACTTAGTCGTGTGGACCGTTGGGGGAGTTTTTGCATTTTTAGCCGAAATTTTTTTGTGATGAATGAATGTTCCAAATTATGCTGCCTCACTTGCGCTACTGCGCTTGCTGCGGCTAACTCGTAACATCACAGAAGCTAGTGTAATAAAGATGCCAACAAACTTTAGCAGTTTTGACGCTACGAACATTTTATAGCAAATTTCTTTTTCCCCCACCCCTCAATTTGAGGACAATCAATCCCAATTAAAAATAAAAATTTTAAACTTGGTGCCTATTTTTCCGTGTGCCTATATGTCAGGTTGCCTATTTGTCCGAGTGCCTATTTGTCCAGTGCCTAAATTGGGGTGCCTAAGTGTCCGGTGCCTAATTGTCCGGTGCCTATGTGTCCGCGTACCGAAATAGGAATGGAATAAGAATAGGAATGGAATAGAAAATGGAACACCATTAGAATAGGAATTTAATGGAATAGGAAGAGAAATGGAATGATCATGTGGAAGAATCATTTAAGGTTACAACTACTATGATGACGTTCGAACCTCTAACTTTCGTTCTTCATTAATGAAAACATTCTTACAGCAAATGCTTTCACAGTAGTTCGTCTTGCAACGACCCAATTTTACCTCTAGCGTTGTGAAAGTTGAACAACTAAGTCGAAAAAAAACCAATAACAACATACCAATTTACCCAAACAATCGACCAACCAATTCTCAAATGTTGCACTACATCAACCTGAACTTGGTGTAGACGGGTTGGTGTATTGTTTACAACATTAAGGCTTAGGTGGTTGACTGTTTGTGCCGTTTGGTGGATTGGTAATGTTGTGTAGGCAAATTTGTACAATGCAATAAAGTTGGAGGCTTGGTTGGTTGACTGTGTATTTTGGTAGATTGGTAAAGTTTATTGTAGGCAGGTTAGTATATTGCATTAAAGTTTGAGGCTTGGTGGCTTAAATGTTTGTGCATTTTGGTAAATTGGTAATGTTTGTGTAGGAAAATTAGTATGTGCATTAAACTTTAAGGCTTGATTGTTGGCTGTTTGTGTATTTTGAAAGATTAGTAATGTTTGTGTAGTAGTTTGGTGTATTGCATTAAAGCTTGATGGTCGATTATTTCTGTATTTTAGTAGATTAGTAATGTTTTTTTTTTGACTTGATTTCGTTTTGTGGAAAGGAAGAAAGATTAAATCTCCAAATAAACAGCTGGAAAAGGCGTGTTTGTTTTCTATTCATTGTTCATCCAGCTTCTCGTAACTTTGTAAGCCAGATTATAACACTTGGTAAAATTATTAACAAAAGTGTCTAAAACCTTAAAAGTCTTAACGAATGAAACTTACATTATGGGTTTGATGGAGCTAATTTATATCATCAGCACCTTCATTCACTACCTTCATCCAATGCCATCATAGCTTACAATTAATGCTAGTTTTACAGGATATCTTATTCACATTCCCTTACCTGCATCCAAATTTCATATGTTCCAGCGTGAGCTTTGTTCCATAGGTCGGTCGCTGACACATTAGGCAATCGCAATAGATCAAGGTGGTGAATTGAGCTATTAGCTTCGAAGTAACCGAGAGGGGTATACGAAACATTGAATTGCTGTGAGTATTGTTCACGTAGTGCATCAATCTGTACACCGTACAAAAATGGGTAGAAGGGACATATTGTGATGGCTGGGAAAGCCAAAGTTTCTTCGCGGACAACTTCCACTTTTATCGCTATTGGGGTGTTCGTGTATCTAATTATCCGGACAATGTTAAGCACCGAGCAAGACGTGAAGCATAAAGCAATTGCCGTGATCCAGAATAATTTGCCGCATAATGTGTAATTTTTATCAAATATCTTCGTCACCCCGGGAATACCGATGTCTTCTGGCTCAAACCCTGCCGAGTTTGTGTTTATCCAAGTTCTATTTATTCCTGTGAAAGTGGAAAATTTTCCATGTGATGATTTCCAAGTTGAGCCAAAACTTCTTCTGTGTAATAGTGGCTTGTTTACAGTAGAATGAGTTTGTTGGTTTTTTGCTAGTGGCCTAACGGTCTGGTCTGTAAAACCTGGTAGCACATTCGGATTTATCATGTCTTCAATAGAATCTTAAAGCTAAATTACGTGGAACAACCTTCCGTAAGAGGCCCTGTTTTGTGTATGAACATCGGCCTCATTCCAAACTGTTTACAACCCCCTGGTGCACTAGAAATGCACTAACACTTCGATTGTCCAGAAAAAAAATAAAAGAATTAAGTATTGTTATCCCATCGAAGCACACATCTTAGAAACCATAACTGTAATTACGCCTGGTTTGTCAATGTTATTGTTTTGCACATTAATACTCACTGTGTTCCTTTGCAGCGTCCATAATTGTTGAGTGTCTGGAATTGATACATTCCTAACACCAGACTGCTATCACACAATGAAGACTAAATGAATATTTTTAGCACCTTCTTGGAATGTTTTTGACAGCTACTGCACTCAAAATGTTGTGAACTCCTCGTATTATTTTCAACCTATGAGACTGCATCGCGTGCACATATTTTTAGATTCAAGCGTACTGAACTGAAACACGTGCACTTGCGTTGACAGATGACACCAACATAACTGGTTTCATTGCTGACACTGTCGTTTATGGGAATCACCAGCTAGAAAGCAATCAATATAAAATGCAACGTGCGTAGCAAGCCTTTGAGCTAAACAAGTACCCCAGAGTAAATAATTGATTCCGGAAAGAGGCAATAAGTGTTTCAATGCAGTGACAAAGAAAAATAGGAGTTCTTAAATGATTAAATTATAGGTTATATAACGTAAAATTGTTTAAAAAGGTAATGGTTGACTCAAACGTTTGATTTACGCCTTACAGAAGGTGCGCCCGTAGACTCAAAATCGTTTTTGGTGACGCTATTCTCGCATTCTTTCTTTGGATGGAAAACTCATTGTCTAACTTTAATATTTCCTTTGAAGAAGGTTTCTTTTTTTTGTTTTTGTTACTTGTAACTTAAGTGGGGATAGATAAATCCACCCACCCACGCTTCTAGTGATTGTTTTTTGTTCCTTTGTTTGTATTTTTTTCTATTCTTTTATTCTAAAAATTACAGATTTAGTTTCAGAAGTATTATTTTATTTGTTGTTCTGCATAACACGAGATTTTATATATATAACATAAACGAGATATACGAGAAAAATTACAAGTACACGATATGAAAAAATGAGCTACATAAAAAAGGAAGTAAGGAAGTTACACGAGATGAGCTATGGTAGCTCAGGTATGTGCACAATATTCTAGATAAATAAAATACATGAGATGCGAGATATGACAGAGGCACGAAAGTCGCGATAAATTAAATACGAGATAAAAGAGGCCCACGAGCAACGAGATAAATTATTTACTCAAGATTTGTGGCTTTTGCTAATAGCTTTTAAACTAAATTTGAATAGGACCTAACGTGAAAACCTTTAATTCGGCAGATTTTTTTGTATTCAGTTTGTACTCAGTTTGATGAATAGTCTTGGTAACAGGAAAAATACCGTTCTTCGGCCTTTTTTGGACCACCGTCTTGAGGTTTTACAAACTGGCATGTAACTTCTTGGTTATCCAGTAAACTTACTCTGAAACCACATTCACAAAACCATGGATTCCCAAAGCTACAACAAAACCTTTACACAGTATAAACTGTATCTTTAGAGATTTCGGCAGCCAAGCTGTCATTCTCAATTCTGCTCAACAAAAATAAGCTTAACAAGAACTGCACTGAGAATGCCAGCTTGGCTGCCGAAAGCTCCAATTATAAACGTATTTAATACGCCAACTTCAGTCTATTGTTCTATAAATACGTAGCTTGAAATAGTCCTGATCTGGCGCCCGAAACATTGAAAAAATAATTTTTATGTTTAGCTGTGCACTTCATGGCTTTAAGATCATTTAAAGACAAAAGACCACGTCGTGTCGAGAAAATATAACATGAAAAGGAAACGAAATCAGATTACAAAACAACAAATGTCGAGCCAACGACACAACACCACGTACTGTCGAGATAATTTAAAATGAATGGGCAACAAAATGAGACAAAAAAGTAACAAATGTCGAGCGGACCATTTACTGTCGATGTAAGTTCAAATGAAGGGTGAACGACAAAATTACAAATATCAAACCAAGGACACAAGGCCATTTTCTGTCGACATAAGTCATATTAAAGGGGCAACTTGATGACACTACAAAACAGCAAATGTCGAGCCGAGGACACAGGACTAGGTAGTTTCGAGATAAATAAAATGAAGGGGCAACGAGATGAGACGACAAAACAACAACAACAAAAATGTCGAGCCAAGGACACAAGACCATTTACTGTCGAGATAAGTTAAAATGAATGGAGAACGATGAGACGAAAAAACAAATGTCGAGTCAAGGGCATAAGACCATGTACTGTTGAGATAAGTTAAAATAAAGGGGCAACAAGATGAGATGACCAAACAACAAATGACGAGTCAAGGGCATAAGACCCTGTACTGTTGAGATAAGTTAAAATAAAGGGGCAACGAGATGAGATAACAAAACAACAAATGTCGAGCCACGACCAAGACAATGTACTGTCAAGTTCCTTTTAAATGAAGGGGTAACGAGATGGGACTACAAAACAAATGTCGAGACAAGGTTGCAAGACCATGTACTACCAACATAGTTTAAAACAAATGGGCAACGAGATGAGACTACAAAACAGTAAATGTCGAGCCAAGGACACAAGACCATTCACTGTCGAGATAGTTAAAATGAAGGGGCAACTGGATGCACTACAAAACAACAAATGTCGAGCCAAGGACACAAGACAAGGTACTTTCTCGTGAAGTAAGAATGTGCCTGTACGAAATACGAACACTAAAAATACCAACAGTATTGACAAATGGGTGGGTCTGCAATAAATGATTATGGCGTACTCGTCAAGACTCAAGGAAAGAAACAATAAAACATGAAAGGGTGGGAACATTTGATTACGATGAACATAAAGGTAAAATCAATTTTTCCATGGAACGTAATCCAAGACTAAATAAAGAAGAAGAAAAAACAACAACAAAAACTAGAAGACAATCCAAGGCCATCTGCACAAAGCCTAACACACCCCAGTCAGATGTGCCCAAACATGTAACTAAAAAAAAATGTATAAAATCGTAAGTGTATAAAATCGTAAGTACATCAAGAGCTCTGTAGGTATGATGATAATGTTATAGTAGCGTTTGACTGATCAGAGAGACTCGCCAACCTTGGATTCAGTAGTGTCAATTTGCAAAACTAGATGGCACCACATAATGTGTGCCTTTTAAGGGGCGGGGGGGGGGGGGGTAAAAGGTCAAACGGAAAAATCGCATAATTGGAAGAACGTAAACAGTATAATGGAAAGTCGTCTAACAGGTAATTCGTATAATGGAAAACCGTCTAACTGGAAATTCGTATATTGGAAAATCGTCTATAATGTCCCTGCCGCGCTCGCTGCGGCTATACGTATAACAGAAACCGCAGTTAGACGTTTATCCATTATGTGATTTTCCATTATACCATATTCCTTTTATATGATTTTCCATTATACGATATTCCGTTTTGACGATTTTCCAGATTTTTTATTTATGCAGATATTAGACAAGTATCCCATTAGACGATTTCCAGTTAGACGTTCGTCCGACACCCCCCCTTTTAAAACTTCAATAGCATTTCCAGCTTGTTTGTGGGCCCTCAATGTTGTTCATAGGTTCTTACCTAAATTTTTACTTTGGAATTCTTAGACGAGCAAAATTAATTAAGCTATACTCTATAATCTTTACGATATGAATGCTAACCCATCACAAAGCACTTTGGTTATGAGGCACGCCATGAGGCACGCCAAAAAAAGTGATATCTTCCAACTCAACTGGAAGATTTTCTGGTGAGATGGCAGAAAATGTTTGCTCACTTCGTCCAAGTAGATAAAAGCCCATCAAGGGTAAAGATTGTGGGAAGGAACGTAGAACGATTATCCATTGCACGTTTTAAATCAAAAGCCATGAAGCTGATTATACATAGTGCAAGTGTGACACATCGTATTATGATTTGTGAGATTTTCTGTTGCATGTGATACACTCTGCGACACAATAGTAAGAAACTGTGTGGATGTGTGAAATCGTAGTAAAGCCTTTAAAGAGTAGTTGTAAATCTGCTGTTTAATTGCATTATTCTACGGTAGGGTTGGAATTATTTTTCATACGTGATAAAGCAGCCCTTGGTGTTATCGCTCACGTTTAATTGCCTTTTGTGCAACATGGGGCAAAAAGTGTTTTTAATGACTTTATGACGAGAATCCTATAAAATACGTAGTGTGTGTTACGGCAACTTCTGGTGAATGTTGTAGATGGATTCATTCCTCTGATAGTGCCTTAAACCAAATTTGTAGTCCGTAATTTTCTAATATAACAACCCTGAGACATATGTATATTCGAATACACAACGGCGTGAAAACTAGGAAATACAAGCTCATGCTTATATACTTAAAAGGATTAGTTACTTTTATATATGAGTTATTTTTGTTAGCACCCTTTTCTGAAGTAAGAAATAAGACGATGCATAGTCGACGTTATTTTGATGTGACAATTAAGTGAAAATTATCAAAGCTACAATTTCGTTGTAACTGTCTGAAGCAATGCAATCGAATGAATAATGGAGTGAAATTCTTCAAGTGTGAATTGTACGCTGCAGCATTTTCACTGAGAAACTGTTTTGTCACCCTCGGCCGAGTTTTACTCCACCTGATTTTGCATGGCTTGCGTTATTTCAAATACATCCCAAGTTTCACCAGGTGCCCTTTTCGGCAAAACAATGAATGATATTTTATTAATAAAACATGTCGTTTATTAAAAACAACAATTCGCTTAAATATTTAATACACGCCGTAGATTTATTCACGACGGAGAGGATCAACCGCTAGAAAATTCTTAGGGTATACTACATGACACAGTGCAAGAGTACATTTTAAGGTACTTCTCTCTGAAGCAAGAGGTGGGAGAGCGAAAAACATAATTAGAAATCCAAGCAACATGAAAACTTTGAAGCCGAAATTTCTGGAAATAGCTTTAGTAACTGACTTTACAACCACAGCTAGGAAAAAATTTCGGAGGGAGACGGAGAAAGTCAGCTTGTGGAGAACTGCTAGCTTGCCTAAGTGCATCTTATGGTACATCACTGCTATATCCAGCATCTGTTGCGTACATATTCATTTCACGTATTCTCGCGGAATTTGTTTAACATTACGATACATTCAATCAAAAAAAAAAAAACATGTATAAATAAATCGTCAAAAGAAACCTAAATCTTACACTTTTGTTCACTTTGGTTTTCAGGGTAGGGCGGTGGCCCCAATTGCCCTAGCCCCTCATCTTTTTCCTGCGCCACTGGCTCTGGGCAGTACAATTACGGCCTACCAGCATCGTAACTACAAGCAATATTAATCAGGAGTTGTTTGGAAGCTGTTTGCCCCCAGTCACAGCCTTAACTATTGAAATTGCTCTCCAACTCAAAAGCCGTCCGAAGGGGAGTTGGGGAGATGAGAAGGGATGTAAAGGCTGTAAGATTTTCAAGTTTAAAAGGAAAATTTCAGATGTCTGTGAGAATGAGAGTAGGAGAGTAGGAAAAGAGAGTGCAAGGAGCCATAAACCTTTGGTAGCAATACAGATGAAACCGTGCATCTTCAGCATAAACATCACTGGCTGCGCCAAGCACACATGCACGTAATTCGTTTGCCCAGTCATCACCTCTGGAATCACACACCCCGAGAACTTTATCTTTAAAATTTAGTCAACCATGTCTCTCTGCTGTTCTGCACTCCCAGAACTTTCTCCATCGATGAGAATTTTTGGGGTCTAATGAAGAGCATTGAACACCACCAATCGCTAATGAACTTGAATCTTTGTACGGACCACCATGAACATTTTCTGGCAGGCTGATCTGCTGAGGTATTATCATAGGTAATATCCCAAGAACTAAGGAAATTATCGATCATTTTTTTCAACTCAAATGTTTTGGCCCCTATAAACTCACGAGTGCTATTTAGGCAGACATTAATTTCACGAGTTCGAAGCACGAGGGAAATTATCTGCCAATAAATAGCACGAGTGAGTTTAATGGGCCAAAACACGAGTGTTGAAAAAAATTTGATAATTTCCAATAGCTCACGAGTTATTTAGTTTGAGAATTTCTCGTCATTTTTCATTATTCAGCACTCTAAATTAGTATGCAGAATTAAAAAAAAATTATAAAAGTCGCTGCTGCCCTCCAAATATTGGCGCGCCTATTTGCACCACGGCCGCCAGGAATGAAATTGAGATTTGCCGCCGCTGAAGTATTTTTCATTGGCGCACACCTCCAAAGATTTTTGCTTGAAACAATTACGTAATAATGAATTAGTAAACGTACATATTTTGACTTTTTCTAAAATTGCAAGAGTAAGTGAAAAAATAATAAATACGTACTATAGCAGAGCGTAATAAATTTCAAAACGGTGCTGAGAATTTGTTGCTAGGTTACGTTAACGTTAGGCCTAACAACGCAGTTCGGCTAATGAGCTTCGCTACCGGATTCTACGTGTGGCTGCACACGTTGCTAGGTTACGGAAACGAACGACACAGTGAGTATTTCGAAAGAAAGGCCTTCCGTATTGTTTTTGGTAGGAAAATACATCGTATTTGAAATTAATTCAACAAATGTGTCGTAACATGTCAATTATGTAACGTTTGAAGCGAGTGACTACCGAAAGCGTATCAACTTCAGAAAGCGCTCGCCATGTTTTGCACGGTTTTGCATTACACTGCGTCGACCATGAAAGCTACAGGATATTGCCTAACTGATTTAGTTTTAAATTTAGCCAATGAACATCGACTTACAGTGATAATCACGCAGTAGCTTTTGAATAATATATAATTTTTTTGATTTTTTTTTTTTTTTTGATTTATTGTGTTAAGGCAGTACTACAAAGTATGTAGTTGTGTATGTGGCACAAGCAAATCAAAAATACATGGTGTGAGTGCAAACTACAAAATTAAAGGAAAAATACAACATAAAATCTTAATTACACAAAATAACTTCGATTGTTTTAGTGAATGGTTACGATTAGAATTTCTTTAATTAAGGATACGGAAAAAAAAAACAAATTTTGGTAGCGATAAGTTTTAACTAACATATAAAAGCAAATCATGAACAGAAAAGAAAATCATTGTGCAATCATCCATTCTTTCAGTTTTTTTTTAAAGTTGAATATTTGTCAATAAAGAATAAATCTTTTGGCAATGTATTAAAGACTGAAGGTATTGTGTAATTACTGTTGCGTTTTCCATAGGTATTCCTGAATAATGGTAGTTTCAATTGCAATGAATTTAAACGATTTGATAAAACCTTTTTGTCTATTGTGTTAAATATAGAATAGTAGTTTTTTTAATATTATAACAAAGTTCCTGAGTTTTAATAAATCCATTATACCATTTAATTGATATATTTCTTTAGTTGAAGTAAGATCATTATTTTTAAATAAAATTTTAATAACCTTGTTTTGAATGCTCTGTAATCTTTTAATTAAATAATCTGGTGCAAAACCGTATATTTCATTGCCATATCTTAGATGTGACTCAATCCATGCGTAATAGAGAATTTTTTTATTTTTATTGTTTAGTATTGGTCTTAGTTGATATAGCTTTGGAAGAATACTTCTAATTTTACTGATAAGTAGTTCAATATGTTCTTTAAATTTATAAGTAACATCAATAGTTAAGCCTAGATATTTTGCAGCATTTACTTCATTTAATGGTTGAGGTTCAGTTACTGTTTGTAGAAATATATCTTGTTTTTGATGAATTACTGTGTGAGGTGTTTTAACATGCACATTTAATAATAATAATAATAATAATAATAATAATAATAATAATAATAATAATAATAATAATAATATTAATAATAATATAATACCACGAGTGCTTGTATTAAATCGACAATTTGGGTGTTTTAGCACGAAACGGCTTTCCAGTTTTAATTTCCTGAGACCAAAGGTCGAGGTAAATTTGTTAGAAAGGAGTTGAGTGCTAAAACACCCAAATTATACATTTAATACAAGCACGAGTGGAATTCGGTTGAGAATTTTTGTTTTCTTTTCCCTAAAGATTTTCTGAAGGAATTTCGTGTTAGGGATTCGGTTTCGATTTACGATCTTGATTTCGACATACGAAGTAATTTTGATTTACGGTGTTTAGTTTTGTTTATAATGTTTACCTTTTATGTTTTGTTGACCATGTTTAACTCTTATCTGGTGTAGCGTTACCATCCACCATCGTATTTCATCAATCAACCTGTAATTTCGTTCGCTACGGCATTGGCATCTCGTATTAGGCCTAACCTCATTTATGTTGTCGATACGCCAAATGAAAAGTACAAGCAGCTTCGTGCTTCCGGAAAAACATGACGATTAACGAAGCTGACGTCATTACACCATCGCATTTCATTAACCAACCTGTATTTTCGTTCGCTTTGCCATTGGCATTTCATATTAGGCCTAACGTCATTTGTATGTTGTTGATACGCCAAATTAAGTGTATCTTAACCGAGAAGTAGCTTTGTGGTGTTTCCGTAAAAACCCGACGATTAACGAAGCTGACGTCATTTCCCTAATAAGGGCATAAAACAAAGCAGCGTCGTCTAAGTGAGGTATACTGTATAGATCTGTGGTTCGTTTGTCAGCGCGCATTGAGAAGAGCTTCGATCTGTATAATTACTGAAGGAGGAGGTCCGCTGTCGGTTTCGGTTTCGATGAGCCGGGGTCTTCCCAGTGTAATCCGACCATGGTCCTCATTTAGTGAAAAGAAAACGAAAATTCTCACTGTAAGTCGGTTGTGATTGGGTGAATAGTACACGATCAAGTGAGCAAATTTCTGTCAGGGGAAATTCTCTGTTGAATCTAATTTCGACCATTTGTTAACTAGTCCTACATATGGACTGTTGACATGTATGGCTTTTCACACGCTCTGTGAAAGTGCAGTTGGTAATTTTCATTGGCTTTGACTATTTGCTTTAAGTTTGCGTGGATGATTTCAGCACAAGCTATTCTTGCAATTCATTCTTGGATGACTACAAGTCAGTCTTTGTGGTCACAGTTAAGCAAGCAATGACCAGGGTCAGCACTTTAGAACATTATCTGCAAGAAAGACGAATAACAATCAGGACCGAAATAAATTTTCACTTTTTGGTTCGTTTAATCACTACACTCAATTGCTCATTTTTTATGACATAAGTTATGGCGTCAATTTAGGATTATTAGATGTTGCACACTGTTGTTTATAGGGTTAGATTTAGCATTCAATAAATCAAGTTCAATTCAGTATCAAATTTTAGAAGTATTTAAGCCAATGTAATCTGGAACAGGAGTGCTTTACGACTTACGACATAGGTTTTTGGTGGTCATTTTGGATTTACAAATGTTGCGAAATGTTCTTTTTTGGTAAGATTCACAATCATGTCAGAAGAGCTTATTTAAACCAATTTAGTGCTTAGATAAATCGACCTACTGCTTTTGGGCCCTAAATGGTGGCCATCTTGGATTTTTAATTTTGTTCAAGGGCTAGAAAGTGGCACCTATCGGATTCGTGTTTAGCATACCAAAATTAGTCAGAATCCGTTGAAAGACATTAGTTGGACAAATCTTTACACTTCCGTCATAAAACGCCACTTGGCAACCGAACTACAATCGACATGAGCAGAAAACACGCCTCTTCTTGTCCCAAAAAATACTAGGAACAACAACAGCAACTGCAACAATGCAGACTCAATTATGAATCGAGCTTACAAACACTAAATATAGACAGACGCTAGTAAGTTGCCATCAAATACTAGACATGGGACAAAGAAGGACGGAACATAGCCCTATAGTATATGTTTCTAATACAGTAATAATCCTTATTATTTACAAACAAAATTGGGTGGAGTATGGACATACACGTGGTAATCTAGTATACCGTACCAATGATAATAAACAGAAACCGAAAAAAATCAAACAAATTAGCTGAACAAAAACCAACCTCAGCGTTAAGAAAAAAACCTTAAGAGCCCCTATCCGCATAGTACTCATAGCTCTGAAGGTGCACAAATAAAAAAACCCAGCAGATTATAGTTCACTCGAACGGAACGAACTATAATTTGAACTCCAATTACAGGGAACATGGATTGTGACATATCAACTGTATGCACAAGAATACATATACACCACTAACTTTAGTGTTTGTGGTATCGCAGCATCTTGCCTACACCGATAATTATGCAGCAAATCCCTGGCGGCTATTAATTGTACTAATACACTAAAAGTACATAGCTAAGTATAGCTTAGACAGCAAAATATTCTTGCTGTCTGTTGGCCATATGGTACTCTGTGTGTATGTGTGCCTCACACTTATTGCCACTTGGCACTCTTCATTTGGCAACGAGCGTCAAAGTTATGTTGAAACGTTAAATTTTCATTAATTTAATGTTAATGTTTTTGCAGTAAATTTAATTTGTCCCTACTACACCAAACCAGCTTCAAGTCTGTGTGGCGGATGGGCATGACTGGGGCGGGTGGAAGCTATCTGCCATTTAAATTTTAATTAGCAGCTATTGAATAAAAGTTTTGTTTGATACTTACTGATCTGTAGTTCTCTTGTATGCTGTATATGTGTCCCAGATGATGTATTACTGAGGTCCAGATGCCCTATGACCATCGGTCAAGGGTTCGTCTGTGGTGTCAGTTAAGTAAACTTATTCAGTAACATTTCTTCACGCTCATTATATTCGCCTACGGCACCAAACGATGGAGGTGGAGAGGAAAAGTTTACATGTGGGAATTGCTAAGGTGTTAGTGAAATTTACTATATTGTGTTAGTAGCATTTAAAAAGCTTCTACTACTATACTATGATTTACTATACTTTTGCTTTTACTATAATTGTGTTAGTCACGTGAAATTTACCATAAAACGTTCGGTACTACATTGATGGTAACAGCGTAAGTAGCGTTTTTGAAAACTAAAGGATTAGTTGGTGTTAGTAAATTTATTTTGGTTTTATGAATTTATGCCATGGCCAACCAGTGATGTGGATAATCAGATTTAAAAAGTAAAACGATTATTAGTGATTTATAGGTGAATTTAAAAGCTTTAAAATAAAGTTTATTAGTTTAACGATTTGCTCAAAGGAGTAAATAAATTATTTGCGAAACAATATTGCCAAGGTAATTTAAAACTTAAGAAAGTACTAGTTTTAAACGGATTGTTAGCGCAACTGTTGTGTATTTTCAGAATAACTTCAACTGGTGTAAATTACGTATAAAACGTTGGCCATTGATTAGTTGAGGTATGCCAAGGTTATTGTTATTTAATTATCAATCAACTGTTGTCCAGACTTAGGACTGGCCATGTGCTATTGAGGGCTCATAAGCACCGGCTGGGCCTCAGTCCCACTCCTGTCTGCAGGTGTGGTACAGAGGCCGAGACAGTGGAGCACTTCCTTCTGGTGTGCCACCTCTGGGCAAATTTTCGGGGCCGGGTACTGGAGGATTGGGGAGCCGAAGTGAGGGGAATTCTGGGTGCCTCCTCGCACGATGCAGGGACTGTATCCGCCCTACGACAAGTAGTGAGGTTCTGTAAGCAGACGGCAAGGTTCAACCAGTTGTAGGGGGGTGATCTATGGTGAACTTTTTGGGTGTGATGGGGGGGGGATTGAGGCTTAATGGCGCGTCGACAACTTGGTCATTAGCGCCAACCTCAGTCACAGTGCAGTGGTCCGGGTTGCCACTGCACCACACATTACAGAGATGTTATTCAAACCCCTAATCTAAATCTTGTCATACATCTGTACCTCCTGCAAAAATTGAAAAACACCGGACAGGAGGACAGACTTATCGCCCAACTGACGCGCAATGTCATGCGGAAGATGGAACCGACGACGAACACCATCAAGATGGCGACAATCAACAAGTAAGTGCCGGACCGTAAGTGGCCGTCGACACCAAGAACATTCAGGAGGGTCAACCCCCCGCAAAAGGAAACAGTGAGTAAGTCGGGTGTGACCAATTCGCAAACGGGCCAACACAACCTCCTCACGGCGACTGCGGCGACACGCCGAGTGCCACTCCTCGACAGTGCCTTTAATGGCCCGTAACTTATGATGGTGTGATGGAATTATGGTTATGGATGTTAGATTTAAGTAGTTGTAGTCGTAGTTGTAAGGTTTAGAATTGAGCGAATGACTCAAGGTCCGTAGGCTCATGTATAAAGTAAAATAAAATCAACTATTTGTTTAAATACCTCTTGGCCTAAGAAAGCGGTCGAAGTGTATAAATGTAATGTTTTGTTGTTGCTATTGAGCTTAATAGTGGCCCACAATTTTAATGACGAGCAAAACTACATTCAAAAGTGGGAATTACTTATCAGTATCTTTTGCGCTGGTAACTGAGTGTGACCTAGCTGGTTGCGCAGAAACTAGAGGCTACGCCTATGCTACATTTTGTGCATTTATGCGAGTTTAAAATTGTGAAATTATAAGGAGCAAGCAAGTGCTAAATTGATTAATGTAATTAATTTTTTTTATCTAATTAACTAATCTAATTAATTTTCTTCAAATTCAAAAGTATGGCCTAGTGGTTCATTTTGTAGATAAAACGTTTAAAGGTGGATTTTCCTATTTTTGGATTTAAAGCTATTAATTGTTGCGGCCAGGGAGCTTGGATTATACGTAGCTTTGATAGGGTGGACCCACGAGTTGAACGCGTCTGAGCTAGAACGCAGCTTTTTCCCGTTGTAAAGTATACACGAGCAAGATTCAGTTGATGACGTTTTTGCTCCCAAACCAATCCTCGAAGCAGACAAAACCAACAAAAAGGTTTGTTTCAACTAGCGAGAAGTTTTTAACGAAATTAATGAATAATTATGAAATATCTGATCGTTCAATCTTTGCTGAACATTAAAATACATATTATTAAAACAAAACGACAAATTCTAACCAGATTACCCAAGATGAGAGTAGCTGACGTCGTTGCGTCGAAACAAAACAATGGTATGCTTTACGATAATCGTTTGTGGCGGTGCTCTCCATCTGATAACAAACGTTGCTATTTTCAGTCGCATTGTCGAGTGCACTGGTAGGTTAATGCACTTTAAAACAATTTACACAATTGGAGTAGTCCGGCTTACGTTTGATGATGACAGAATTGAAAATGATAATTTGAAACGGTTTTTTTTAATGTTTCGACAGCAAGAATTATCGCTCGATGGAAAGGCTATCTTTTGGGGCCATCGATTAATCGTGCCTGATAAATTGATACAGCAAGCCCTGGAGGAATTGGACA
Organism: Lithobius niger; assembly: GCA_023313725.1. NCBI lineage: Eukaryota > Metazoa > Arthropoda > Chilopoda > Lithobiomorpha > Lithobiidae > Lithobius > Lithobius niger. Next base: position 20,979 of record JAHWFP010248728.1, read on the forward strand.
TTGGTCATTGCGGCACAGTCCATATTAAAGTCCTTGCTCGTTTTTTGTCGGGGGACCTAGCGTAGATAGTGATCTCACGCAACTTATTAAAAAACGTAAACCATACCAAATTCATAGAAATACTGGCATGTCGGGGACAAAACATGTCTTGGAGTGCCCTGCACCTATGCGGTACAGAGAGTTCACATTGATTTTTGTGGGCCCTCCATGGGAAAATGCTTCTGGTTGTCATTGATACATATTCAAAATTCACATCTACGTGTATCATGCATAGCACGACCAGCACCACCATTATCAAAATCCTATGTGATTTTTTTTTTCTATTTACAGGTACTGCAAGACCCTTGTAAGTGACGGGCCGATGAGTGCCGAATTCGAAAGGATTTTACAGGATTGTGGAATACATCATGTGGCGGCAGTTCCAAGTGAACTCCAGCAAAATGGCGCAGCTGAAAATCACAGTCAGTTCCCTGAAAAGCAGTATCAAAGCGAGTTTATACCCAGGGTTAGATATCGAATTAGCATTAATAAATTTCCTCATGCAAGTGAGATTAATTCCACACAGTACCACACAAATTAGCCTATCGAAGGCTTTCCTGAAAACAGCGATGCGCACAAAATTATCACTAATGTTCCTCCTCTACTATAAGGACATAACATCGAAAAACCAAGAATGTCAGCTTTAATCTGCAAACGTACCTTCGAGGTCGGGGACTCGGGATTATGTAACTGATAACAGTCAGTGCTGGCTTCTGAGAAAGATTGCCATTAAAACAAGTGATTACAATTACTGAGTATAGCTGTGTACGGGGAGATTTAACAAAAATTTAACCACCAAGTAAGAAAAGGACGATGAACAAATCGGCTCATAATGATCAAGGGTGTGTTGAAAAGAAATAACGTAATAGCATTGCTCTGTGGCGCTCGAATCTGTTATTTGCAGAACAAGGTAATGTGTCACGTTATCAATCATCGCGCCGTTCCATTGCACCAGAGGTGTTTATGATGCCGACGAAATGGGCAAAGCCCTCGGAACATCTGGTCGGCCCACAAGCCCCAGAGAACTTACCTATCCCTGTGGCTGAATATTTCTACCGCAACCCCCCCCCCCTCCTTTTTCCGCCCTGATCTTCAACACCAGTTATGCGTCATTCTCCCATTGGCTCTGCGAAAGCCGCCACCTTTAATTGCTGCCATCCTCGCTGATGGCTCCACCTACCTGCAGTGAACAGGACCCGCCTACTACTCTCTCGCAGGAAAGGCTGGTCGTCCGCAAATCATGGCGGGTTGCTAAAAAAAAACCTATTAAACTCGATTTGTAGGGAATTTCTCATTGCGCTTGGCAAATTAAGGAATCTTTGGACAGCCACGTTTTTTTCCTCTTCTGTGCTCGATTATGCTGTAGTGAGTTGGTTGTGTTTGGAAACAACATGTGTTGTTAGATTATTTCGTGTGATTTTGTGAATTTTGAAGGAAAAAAACCTCAAGTTTTGAGATTTCGGAAAAGTAATTTTTTTACTAACGTTTTTACTATTTTTTTTAGTGGGGAATACTAGTGTATTGAGCTTCATATTATAGTATTGGGAATTACTAAAAATAGAATTAGGAATATTAACATAGGAATTACCGCAACTCTTGTACCTTGTATTAATAAAAATTAGGTTGAAAAATAATTGAATATGGAATGTTTGTTGCAAATAAGGTTTGTTATAAATGAGAGTAATTCCATCCTAAAGAAGTTGCGATGTTTCTCTTGATTAACTCTGGGAGAATGTAGTGTTTGTGGTATCGGTGCACCTTGCACCTATGCCAATATCATTTCTAATTAGTAATTATGCACGAGAGTCCTGGCGGCTATTAATTGTACTAATACACTAAATATATGATTGAAGTCCTCTCTCCAGCAAAACTGAAACTATTAATTTCTCCGTTTCTATTCAATATATTTCGACCAAACTTGGCCAGATAGTAGATAGCAACTTTTCCAAACTTTACACCAACTTTTATGCAATTCCGTGCAAGAGTAAACGTAGGAAGCCACAGGTAAATTTGAAAACTGTTCACTTCTTGTTGTTGTTGTTCTGGTTCTTGTTCTTTTTCTTCTTGGCTGACACGGTTTCAGAAAAAACTACTGCACCTACCTAAAATCTGAAACATGATTTGAGCCAGAAATTTCCCTGGGCTTCAACCTTACAGGGACCACTTTTTCGATTGGTCCATCCATTCCGGAGTTCAGGGACCCTAAACGATAATTTTGATTGTTTTACATTGTTTTAACCGTTGTATTTAGGGAACAATGTCACTCACCAAACTCCACATTCATTCTTCCGTGCACGTGTTATGTGTTTGCTAAAAAGTTGATTGTTGAACGGTAAATGAAAGAATTAGTGTTTCAGCTAAACGCATATATTTTTAAACCAAACTAAGCTGCCTTGTTATTGACATCTAAAAACGATAGAATTGCGTATTTACTTCGCAGATGCAGGCTTTCAAAGCTGACTTGAATTGTTTCAAAGTGGCCAGCAACAATCGACAGCATGCATAAACTTTTGTTGCGCGACGCCATAGCCGTAAAAAAGAAAAACGGATTACAAACAAAAACGTCAGGTGTGCCGTAAAAAAGGGTTATATGATTGAATTTTCACTTGTTAAAATGTACACAGATAAAAATTTATCATTTTCAATTGAAATAATAAAATGTACAATTGAGAAAATTGCATCGAATCATATATTTAAAACGTAAAGCTCAACAGCACTTAAACAGATGCAATTTTCTCAATTGTACATTTGATTATTTCAATTGAAAATGATCAATTTTTATCCGTGTACATTTTAACAAGTGAAAATTCAATCATATCACTTCTTTTTACGGCACACCTGACGTTTTAGTTTGTAATTATATATAAAGCTTAGACAGCAAGGTAATCTTGTTGCCCATTCATACGTTACTCTGTGTGTGTGCCTCATACTTGTACCCATGGTTAATTGTTACAAACTATGAATATATTCTTCAATTGTTACGAACATTGATTGTTTTAAGTATAGGATAAATGGTTCACTTAAAATGGCCTTTTGAAAAATGATAGTTGTAAGTGGAGGATGAGTGATTTACTTGTCCTACACTTCTAAACTATGACTTTTGTTCTTTTTCGAAAGGCAACTCACTCAAAAGGATTAAAAAAGGCTTAAAGAAAGCCTCCTTTTACTCCTTTTTATGACAGCAGTGTTTAATTGAGAATTAGAAAACAAAAAAGAACTCGTTTATGTTTACTGTATGTTTAACTAAACCTATGTCAAAAAAAAGGAAAGTGACTCGAATAAGTCTTCCATTCGTAGTGTTGCTGTAGTGTTTAGTCCACGTGAAACCTTACTGCTGCATTCAGCAATTGAATGCAGAACCGCAGAATGCAGAATCGCCCATGGAAAAGGAAAGGGACATGACTAAGCCTTCCCTTTGATGTGCGCATAGTTCACATGAAACCTTACTACAATTTTTAAGAATGGCATAGAATACTATGGCTTCTCTACGAAAATTATAACTCGAACAACGAAATATGCTCTTACACTTTGTGAAAGAGAATTTGTAAACTGCTCAGTGCAACTTATAGATCTGAAATCAGAAATAGTTTTTGAGTAAAGTGAGATTAAAGAATTTGATGCGGCCAACTGGTACCTGACGACTGACGACATTACTGATGCTGTCGTGCATAAAATTGCTCATGGATTCCAGGCTCACACCAGTAAAATTCTGTCTGTCTACATCCCATTAAAACTTAAACCACATATTAAGGTATGCATCCTTTTAACATGGCTGAGAAGCTGATTACAAACGGGCGTTGAGGAGTGCTGTGTTAGCACCCCAGTGGGTTCCTGGGTGGTCGAAACCCATAAGCCAAACCATTTTACTGTCTCTCAGTGCCTTTACTGGCTTCCCAATGGCTAGTTTGCAATGGATATTATCGGCTATCATACCCCGAGTGTGTCTACGAAATATACAGGGTGTTCGGAAATTGGTGTCAAATATTTTGAGGGTCCGCT
>JAHWFP010248729.1:10374-22015 GCA_023313725.1 Lithobius niger
GGACCCTCAAAATATTTGACACCAATTTCCGAACACCCTGTATATAAGGGATAGGGGATTGCGTTCCTTGAAATCAAATTCGCTACACGTAAAGCAAAGAAGTTAATATTGGAAGTTACAGAAAAAAAAGGCCGACTAATAAAAAGACAAAGGTAAAGAAGCCACGAAAAAAGGGCCATGGGAAAAAAATGATAGAAACTTAAACTGTTTACTGTTTTCTTCAGTGTTTTGTTTTCATAGGTTGGGGGGGGGGGGTTGATTGAGGCTTAATGGCGCGTCGACAACTAGGTCATTAGCGCCAACCTCAGACACAGTGCAGTAGTCCGGGTTGCCACTGCACCACGCAACGTAGGAAAGAAATTTCACTAGGAAACGGGTTTTTCTTTCTGCTTTTTCTTTCTTCAGTTTTTTTCCTCGGATTGTTTTACTTCGGCTATTTTCCTGCGGTTATCTCCCGTGTCTTTTTTTTTTTACGGATTTTTTTTCCATCGGCTGTTTGTCCATTCCTATTTTCCTAGGCGTTTGTTCCGCAGCAATCTTTTTCTTCGTTTTTTTTTTCCATTGGCTGTCTTTTCCCCCTTTCTCCCCCCCCCCCCCTCCCCTCGGCTTGTCTTTCCACGGCTTTTTTATTCCTAAATTCAAGGTTTTTTGAATGCATCTCTTTAAAAGAAAACCGAAAAATCGACTTTAAAACAAAATCAATTTTAAAACTATTGCTCTATTAATATTTATAAATATACGGGGGAATACTTTTAAAGTCAATTTAAGAATTTAAAGAAAGGTTTTGTCACGCATAGCGATACTTTTTTCCTGAGACTGAACAAGCTATCACATTTTCTTGGCCTATCCAGATTCGATAAATAGAGATTTACAGTTTATGTGATTGACTGACTTCATTCTGTGTTCAACTAATTTTATCTTCTTTATGCTGCAAAGTACAATACCTGTCAATTTTAGCATTGTTGCCTCAACGATGCTGTCCTTGCCTTGAGATTTCAGTTCACGATGGCAGCCTCAGCCACCTGATTGCGAATGCGCGATCCTCCCTATAAGAATGGAACGCCAATGGGTTGGTCATCTCTTTGTCTCAAGCCGCCGCCGCGGCTACTGTCCTCACCTTCCTGGTGCTTTCGTCTCTATCTTGTCACCTTTCGTCCCGTTGGGGGCTGGATTGAAGTCACCGTGTCCCCTTCGACACCTCCCGTCTCAATCCTTGGTGCCGTGCGCTTGGAATGAAGTCGTTGTGGCTCCCTCCCGTTGTTTCCCGGGATCGCCCCACACCTGAACGGCGTCAGTCCTTCATCCTACCTGGTCCGTCCCCTGCGACACCACCTGTCACCACCTCCTGATGTCGTCGGCTGGGATTCAGGTCGTCGTGGCTCCCTCTCGTTGTTTCCCGGGATCGCTCCACACTGAAATGGCATCGGCCCTTCATCTTACCCAGTCCGTCCCCTGCGACACCACCTGTCACCATATTTTGGTGTCGTCCGCATGGATTGAAGTCGTCGTGGCTCCTCCTGTTGTCTCCCGGGATCACTCCACACTTGAACGGCAACGGCCCTTCATCTTACTCTGCCCACCTTTTGGTGTCGTCCGCATGGATCGAAGTCATCGTGGCTCCATCCCGTTGTTTCCCAGGATTGTTGTTTCACTTGAACCGCCTCAGTCCTTCACCTCACCTGGTTCGGCCCCAACGATACCATCCATCTCCATCTTTTGGGGTCGTCCGCAAAGACTGATATCATCGCCTGCCTGCTTTCATCCCTCAGTTATCCTATCCCACGCCGGGACGAAGACGACGTGGCTCCCTCCCGTCGTTTCCCGAGATCGCTGAGCATAGAGACCGTCTCGGCCGTGCCCTCCTTGGGCTAGCCTTCACTCCCTTCGTTCCGTAGCTGCTCTTGTCGACGCCGGGATGAAGACGACGTGGCTCCCTCCCGTTGTTTCCCGGGATCGCTCCACGCAGGAACCGTCTTGACCTTGCCCTTGGGTTGGCCTTTGCTCCCTTCGTTCTGAAGCTGCTCAGTCTACGCCGGAATGAAGACGCAGTGGCTCCCTCCCGTTGCCTCCCGGGATCGTTGCACACTTGAACTGCCCGACATCGCCCTTTGAACCCCCCCGCCCCCCCGGGGCTCCTTTCATTTCGCAGATATCCTGTAATATCCCGGGTTTGCGTCACGCACGGATCGTCTAAGCTTCGCTCCACTTCGGGCCGAGCCTCATGTCATCCTTCGTTCCGCAGATGTCTAGTAGCATGTCCGGAAGGAAGACATCACGGCTCCCTCCCCTTGTCTCCCGGAATCGTTCCACACCTGGACCGCAGGGCCAAGCTTCTTGGCTCCCTTCCTCCCGTCGATGTTATGATCTTCAGCTGGATTGACAGCAGTGCAGCTCCCGCCCGGGGATCCCAGGCTGTCCCCTGGTTCCACGACTGAAACATGGGCGTCGTGGGGGCCCGCCGTTGTTTCCCCACGTCGCCCCACTATGGAGGCAGTACGTCACCTTGGGCCGGTTTTCAAGCCCCCCCCCCCCCCGTGCCTTAGGCATCCCGTTTCCCGCAGCTTCTCGATTCCTGTTGCCGATCGTAAGACGACGCTCTCACGGCCCCACATCCTCTCAGCATCCTTCGTCCCGGCTGATCCCTCCGATCGCATCTGAAGATGAACTAGCACCTCGTTCGGCTTGTCGATACGACATCCATTCGTTTTGTTCCCGTCTCCTTGACTTCTGCGGCTTCCGGAACCCCCGCCGCCTTTCTTCCACAGTAACCAGCTCTACTCCGACTGGTTCTTGTTGTCGCTCAGCATGCACTCCTTCCGACACTCTCCGCCCCTCCGCTCGGGTCCTACGCTCCCAACCCGGGTCTGTCCCGTCGCATCGGTCGCCAAACAAGCTCACCCCTGTCGCCCGCGTCGACCCCCGGCCGCCGCCGCCACCGCCACCGCCACCAGCCTCTCGCTCGATCAAGAGCGTTCGACCAACTTCTGTTCCTAGCCTACGAACAGTCCTCTCATCGTGCCACGGCTCTGTAGTTCCGTCATCTGGCGTCACCTAAGCCTCCACACACTAGCCTCCTACAGGTCGAAAGGTTGTTTCAATACAATCCAACCACAACGATCTCCCACGTGGTTTCTTGGAGTCACATGGTCGCCATTAGACAACGTTGTGGTTGTCGCCCGGTCATCTCAACCCTCTTCCCGCCCGTCGTTGGAACCATCGATCTCTGTTGTGCCTACGACAGCCAACTCCATCCTTCGTTCGGCGTCTTCTTACGTTACGCCGCTTTATCGCTTCCCTGTTCGGCACGTTTCCAGACTTCCCTTCCGACTCCATCTCGCCACAACTTGCGACTCCTTACTCTCACGACCGGAAGCTCCGCCGCCCCAAACCGAGGCTCTTCTCGCCTCTCCACTGTATTGTCGCTTCCGCTTCCACTTCCTGGTTTTTCCCGCCTTCACGTCGCGTCACTGTTGCACTTCATCACCCCTGCTCAGCGTTCTCCCGGACCGGTTTTGTTCTTCACATCATGGTGAAAATCAAGCAAGCTCAGCGTTTTTTCCGGGAAGACCCGTTTTTAGGCAGAATCCCGGTCATTGAAGATCCTGGCTCGTGCTCATGCCCCGGTCTACGAAATCCTACACGTCGTGACCCCCATAAGATGGTTTGTCAATTTCACCGCAAGTGTGATTATTATAACTTAACTTGTGCTGTTTGCGTATCAATCCCCTTAGCTTTGCCACAACCCACCAGGCTTCAGCCTTACGAAAAAAACAAAGGAATCAACGGGCACTCCTGATAAAACAAATCAGAGAAGGACAGTCCATTTCTGCTACCCCCATCAAAGTTGACAGGCCTTCTCCAGTCTCGCATCCAGACTCATCTCCTCTTCTGACCTCAATCTTAAAGAAAAATGCTCGACAAACTGTTCCTAACACACCCGGTAAGTCATCATCATCTTTCAGCTCCCCGGTATCTTACGCTTCCTGGCTCCGAGAACCAGTTGACCACTCCTCTGCTTTGCCTTAATGGGAACTCTTCCCTTCTAGAAGACTCTCCAGTGAAACAGACGACTCCCACTAAGTCTCCAAATGTTGACAGCCCCTCCTCGCCATTAGGAGAGCACTTGGACCACCCACTGGAAGATCAACTAACCACAGTGGATGATATTCCAGCAACACCCTGCTCTCCTTCCAAACGAACAGCCGCAGACCACCCCAACCCCGACCAGCCAGACCAAGCAAATACGGCCACCGACATCGTTCTTACAGCCCCACCACCTTCAGCTGAAGAACCTAAACAGGCTCCCCTAAGGATCGATCATGTGAAACTCTTTATCACCATGAAACATAAACTACGCCTAAACCAACGAGCTCAGCACCAATTTGTAACAAACTACGAAAAGGTGAAACCCCTTTTAGATGGTCAACGAGCCTGCTGTCCCTCATCCTCGCTGTAACAGCCACTCAACCTTCTATCAACGCCTGCTGTCCCTCATTTTCGTCTCTAGCAGCCATTCTAACCCTTTGTCAATGGGCCTGCTGCCCCTCATCTTCGCTGTGACAACCACTCAATCTTCTATAAACACGCCTGCTTTCCCTCATTTTCGTCTGTAGCAGCCATTCGAACCCTCTGTCAACGTGCCTGCTGTCCCTCTTGTTTCAGCTGGAACAGCCACACAAACCCCCCCCCCTATTGTTGAGCCTGCTGTCCCTCGTCTTTCGTCAATGACAGCCACTCATACCTTCTATCGACGTACCTGCTATCCCTCACTTTCGTTTGTGACAGCCACTCTTACCTTCAACCGACGCCCTTACTGTCCCTTCCCAACGCACACCTGACGTTTTTTTTAAATTGCTGCAACTCAATGGCTTTGGCTACGCAATTCAACTCTAACTCGACTTCAATCTAAATGCATCGACATTTCTCAACCCATCATAATCCACGGCTTTTGTCGATCCCTCGTTGACAACTTGTGTGCCACCTCCTTCCTTTGGCGCTCGTTCCACTCGCAACTGTGAAAACATCCTTATGCACGATGCTTTGTGTTCTCCGTCACTGCTTCTACATGTGGAATCTTCATGTCACCACAGATCCATTACACTGCCTCGTCTCATGTTGTTCAACCTGAAATCCGAGCTTCCATGGATTTTTCGCTTAAAACACCCATCACGGGCCTTTATCATGTGGTGCTACACTATAGGCGTCACGCTGATTCGCTCTCGTGCCCTGCTCCTTAAACCTTTTCATGGTCCGCCATCCGCTTGTCACCATCGCCGCTTGTACGACCCAACGCTGACACGGTCAGTCAATCGCCATAAGGAGCCCGCTCCCAACTTCTTGAATGTTCTGGAACCTTGCCTCCCATATCGAATGTTACTTTAACAAATTAAACGATTCTGACATCGCCCCCCCTTCCAGCATTGAATGAACCACGGCCGACGTCACCAACACTCAACGTCCTTGAATTGCAGCCCCCTTCATTGAACTCACTTTGTTCTGCACCTAGTGGCTAACAAGGCTATCCATGCCCTGGCTTACATCACCACTACAGCAGCTTACATCCGGCAGTTAGGTGAAGTTTGATCCTCCCAGGTGACCTCCGCCGTTAAGCATCCATGCACTACGCTACTATTTCATGCATCGCAAACTTGTCTGCTGCTGACAGCAACTCTTCCTGCCATTTTTCAACTGAATCGACGTCACTTACACCCGTCATCGCCCTTTCGGTCACGAAGTTCACCCACCAAGCCCACGACAGCCTCACAGGTTCAACACCGACATCAATACCACCATAACTGCACATTGATTCGGGTCACTTACAATCACTGATGTTTCACAATCCAATCTCCATCGCTGTACATCCATATGCTGAGTCATGGAAGAACCCAACCGTCTTCACAAATCTTCTTTTTGACTTGACATGAAGACGGACTACATCGTCTGGTTTTGTGTGACAGCCATATGTGTCATCCACTCCCCCCTGAAGACGTTAGCTGACCCCATCTCTAACATCGCTCTGATCCACCACATCTTGACATTGGACCAACACTCCGATTATCTCCCTTATTTTTAACCACAATGGTTTTCTGGCAACTCTGTTCGACCAGCCAACTTGTCAACAGCTTTGCGTTGCAACTCTTTTCTCTGACGGTCGCCACGCATCTTGGAAATCAACCTACCCCATGTTCATGCCCTTACTCGTCATATTATCAACCATGTAAGCCCATCTTACCGCCAACACTGCTTTCACTGCTCTTCGAGCATACACCCCTTCAGCTTGTAATCCCTCCCGACTTTTCAACCTGATGCCTGCTACACCACACCCTGTGACTTCTCGTCAATCTTCCACACTTGCTCACCGTCCCTCATAAACCTGGACCCCACCTTGCCCTTTCCAACAAACTACCATACATCATGTGCTGTTTCCAACCTATGGGAGTACATTCAGCTGCTTGCCACTATCACTTATTGCCCATCAACATGTTTCCAATGTATAACCCGCAATTATACACCACCATCGGATCTTGCCCACTAAATACTCCCTTCAGTGACTGGTCAGTTCTGCGGAAAGCAATTCGTCACCATCTTGACCTTAATGTTAAAGAACAATCTCGCCTTAGGAAAAATTGTGCCCCCGTTGCATCTCATATCTAACACCTGGAACAGAAACTTACAAACGCTGAAAAATATCATTTCCGCCTACATACTTAACATTGAGAATTTAACAGCGAGTAATAATCACCTTCGTCGAAGAGCCGAACTAGCTGATGCCAGATTCCGACGACTATCACCACTTCCAAACACTGTCCAACGCCAATCGAACTTCAAGATTCATCGGCGTCAACCCTCAATCATACCTAAAATCACACGGTCTCATCGTTCAACCCAAACCACTTCAACCCCCTTACACCAACCGTCATCCAAACCAACTTCTAACGAACCACCATCTACACCACCCAGACTCCCTGACCTCATGCGTCAAGAACACTGTGCCATCACTCAAGAGTGGATCAAAGCGAATCAGGCTATGCCTCCTGAAAAATACGTTGCCCGCCAAATATGGCAATGGGATAACGCGCCCTACTTTCAACCCGCCAAAAGTGAAATGAGAAAACTCTCTCCAACGCACCCGCCAACTACCATGCATCACCTACAGATCTAAAGCAAAGGGCTATTCGTTTTCATTCACCTCCAAACCGGAATCACTTCACACATTTTTCATCAAAACAATCTCATCTGGATCCTGGCCGGAATGACCCTTCACATGTTATTCACTACAGGAAATTCTATGTGACCGGACATTCCTTTTTTCCACCACACCTTAAATCTCACCATCAAAATCTTCAATCAACTTCACTCATCATTACCAAGGTAATTCTCTTTTCCATTTGTTTTTAATACATATTCATGGAAATCTTCCCACTGCAGTTGCCCTTGCAGCTCTTTCTGCTGAGATTGTGCGACAGTATTCTGTTCCATCATCCTGTCCCCAACACAATCTCCGAGACCCAGCTCACGCCCTTGGGAAGCCGTCATGATGGTGCCCGCCACCTATACTGACAAGGTCAACTGTAAATGCAATTAAATTTACAGGTAGTGGATATTTTCTGACCGGTAAGTAGACAACCCAATTTTACCTGGGGGAGGTCAAAATTGGTTTCTATTGCCTAAAGAACATATACACTACCTGTAAATACCCACCCAACCTCCCCTCTTGAGTCACCACATGACTGACATATTGAGAGGAAAAGTAGATGGCTGGCTTTCGCCGTAGCCCTATTTATGGAGGGTCTGCATAAGCTTGCGCATGCGCAGATGGGCGGATGAGCTGGGCGTATCACAATAATTAAAAATCCTCCAGGGTAAACAGCACTCAGGAACTGAATGCAATTAAATTTACAGGTAGTGTATATTTTCTTTAGGCAATAGAAACCAATTTTGACCTCCCCCCCCCCAGGTAAAATTGGGCTTTTTCAATGGAGGGCGCCACTCTTATTTTGAATGTGGCTGAATTGCCAGTCTACTCCCTTTTGATATCAAGCACGATCAGTCCGCAACTACGATCATGCATGCAGCCATTGTTACTAAACCAACTTTGAAACTATTCAACTCGGCTCTAATAGCCAGCGTTATTAAAGCAATATTTCGTTTGTTACTGATTGTTGCAGGGTACATCCGTTCACATTGTCGGTCTTTCGCCCTTTTCTTTGCTACCGTGCTAAGAACGAACCTTCTGGCGTCTTTCATTTTAGTACATGATGAGTTTGCTGTGTGCATCTCATTCCAACCTAAGCGTATTATATACATACAGATAGACGCTACAAGGCATCTAGAAGGAGATCTATTTCGGAGTGTAGGATATCATGTCGATGTTGAGAGATACAATGTTTTTTCTAAAGTTGTTTGATAACCCGAGCCATTTTCTTTGTATGAGAATAGGCAAATTTTGCAAATGCCGAGAAATGACGATATATTGTAGCTATTTTTAAAATTAATGTTGTTAATTGTTCTTTTTTCTAATTATTTGTAATATATTTAACTTTCTACGCATTCTCGTTGGAGAAATTTTCAACGTTGTGTTAAAAGCCTAGCAGACAGCTTTCGGTGAAGAAGGCCCTGTTGCATAAAGTGAGCTCTTTCAGTCATTGCTTAAATACGAGATGAGTGTTTTGTGGTTGTTTTTTGTTTCATTCACTTTCGTAATTTTCAGAGATTTGTTAATATACAATCCCCTTGCTATTTTGGTTTGTAGAGTTGATATGGGTGCAAGATTCCGAATTGGCCAACATGGCTGCCGAAGGTAAGCAAACTTTTGTGATGGTGTTGATGTGCAGATAGATGATTGTCATTATCCAACACGTTGTTGTATCTATTAGGCGTTTTACTCTATTTCGAACTGTCCACGTTAAACAGTTTCTGAAAACATAAAATATATGACAAAAAATTCAAAAAAAAAAATCCAGGCGAAAACATGTCAAGGAAAGAAAATTCAAAAGACATAAAATTCAAAGGAAATGCAATTCAAACAAAAAAAAATTACATGGGAAAAAAGGTCCAGACAAACAAATTCCAAAGAAAATAATTCTAAAGGAACATAAAATTCAAAGAAAATGCAATAATGCATGAAAAGAAAATCTCCGAAGAAACGTCCACGGAAAAAAGACAAACCAAACATTAGGTATCTTATTGACGCGAGAAATATACATTACCTGTGAATTTTTGCATTGTGTTCTCGTAATGCTGTGTTACATCCTAGAGTTTTAAAGTTATTTGGATCCAGATAGCTTGGTAACCCAAGTATGCATGCACGCTCTCTTCCTATTTAAAGAGCCAGTCGCAAAATTCGGCAACTTTTGTTTTCTAGCGGCCATGTCATCATGGTCACTTCATCCTCACCTTATCGTTCTCTATCATCTCCTTTTCGTCGCCACAATTTTGGATTTTCAAGGACCTATCATCAGGACTTTTTCCCGTTCGCTGAGTGGCATACGGACCGTCTTTATTGTCCTTTTTGCCGACAACCTTTTCACCCGACGTTTGGCGCCTGCATCATGCTTGGCAGAACCAAACTCGGCAAACTAGACAGCTTTATCATGGGTACCTCGACGCTTCAGCTACTTTTCAATGGAACCTCAGCTCGAAGCAGGTTTGTACCATGTCCACGCATCATGGCCGTTCTTCTTCCTTTTCGTTCCGTCACGTGTATGGAGAACTGATTCGTGCTCCATTGCCTCCACTGCCCTCCCTGATACATGAACGATTGCAGCCTTCCCAAAGGAGTAGCCTCATTTTTTCCACGACAGCAACTCCTGTCGACTTAGCCTTGCCGTCCACTATCGACGTCCAGCTATGCCTTCTTTTCGCCGCACCGACAGTGATTCTCTGCGCCGACTCCACCACGAGGGACTCCACCGTGCACCACTTTTCACCTGGCCGGAATCGACCGGCACCAGCCTGCATTTGTGGCCAATCAGGCTATCGCCGCCCCACTGTGATATTTTCACCATTTGAAGCAAACAAGACATTGTGGCTCCTTCCCTGTTGATTCCCTGGGTTGATCCACACTTTTTCTTCCCGTCGACAACTGTTTCTTCGCCGTCTCCTTAGCATCAGACACTGCCGACCACCAGTGAAAAGAGGCTCATTAATTCCATATTGCATCGCCATGACGCTGTTCTGTCTTCGGTTCCATCGCTGCATGAAAACCAAGATATTTACACCTTACCTTTCCATGAAGCCAGCACTCTGTTCTGTGGAGAGATACTCAAGATCAGCCCCTACCCAGAAAGGAATGGATCAGCAGTCAACTTCGAAATGGGTTGCCTTTCATCTGGACTCTCAGCTATTTTGATAATCCGGAAAGGGAAAGTAAATGGGAAAGGTTCCTCCTCTTTCAAGAATTAGGAATCCTCGTCAAAGAAGGATCAATCCAGATGAAGCAAGTCTCCTGCCCCTAAAAAAAGAAGCCAGAAAAACTATTGACATCCAGGCTGCTACACTTTCAAATCATGCTTATTAAGTTGTTGGCAGTTTCATGCACTACGCAAAGAAGTGGTGCGAAATCACAGACGATGCATAGTTTTTGTCCGTGATCTCAGAAGGATATATAAATCGGGATTTCTAAAGCATCCAAATCTATCACCTCTTACCCTCAAACCGAGGTGCCTGGAAATCCTACGCCAGAATTGGTGGAGGAAGTGCAAAGCCTTTTCAAAAAAGAGCGATACAGAAATGCCCACACCCACACAATCCAGGTTTTACAAGGGAACCTTGCGCTGAAGAAGACAGAAGGCCACCAACTTGTCTTCAATCTGAACACATTAGTGAAGGGCCCACACTTAAAGATGGAGACCTTATCCAGAATCAGGACTCTATCAGAAAGGAGAATTCTTCACTGTATCTCTGGATTTGGAAGATGCCTACTTCCATGTTCCCATCATCTGAGGGCGTTCCACCTGTTCCAGTTCATCCTGAACAATAAAGTTCAAGACCCTCCCCTTCGACCAATGCACCGCCCCTACAGTGTTCAGTCATAACAAAGCCAATTGTTGCGCTTCTTCACTCTGAAGGCCACAGACACAGACTTTACCTCGACGAAGGCCACAAGATATAGGCTTACCTCGACGATCAGCACCTTCGAAACGGGTCGGACCTTAGTCTTCTGGAGGACTTCTGGAGACCATGAATCCTCCTTGGGATTTAGATTCAATGAGACAAAACTAAGGTTGGAGCCGGTGCCATCTTCGACCTCTGCAGATTAGTCCCCGAAGCTGCCGTGCCGAATTTTTTTCAGTAAGCCGAAAAGCCTCCGTAAAAGTTACGGCTGCAGCCTGGCCTAGCCACCAAAAAAAAATGAGGCTTTAGCCGAAAATTATCAGTAATGTAGGTTAAAACAATGGTGTCTTACTTATTTAGTTATTTGTATCTAGACACACGCTAGTGTGTCGCTGCCAAGTAGACGTTTTATTGTTGTTGGAGCTTAATTGTCAGAGCGTAATTGTTAGAGTGTTATTGTTGTCAGATGGCGGCTCACTAGCACTAGGACTGGGGGATTGTTGTCATGGCGGAGGATGTTGACAGCCTTCTTTGCGCCCTGATTCAGAGGAAAGTTTTGGTATCCAGTGATGTTAACACTGGTGTA
>JAHWFP010248730.1:881-17096 GCA_023313725.1 Lithobius niger
CCCCCCCCCCCCCCCTGCGGTTTGTCCCCTCTGGGTACGCCACTGTGTTAAAAAACTTTCGTTCATAATTTATAGCAAAGGCGTAGCGCTGATTTAATTTGTAGGTGGGGGGGGGGGGCGGTGCATCGAGCACTGGCTTGTTTGGCTAAAGTAGCTGACTTTTACGAACTCAAGGCTTGACCTTGAACTACAATTTAACAAAAACTTCAATCAGCGATTTTTCTGTTACAGAATGCAATTTAAATGCTCTGAAATACAAATAAAACCAATTCAAGTAGTTGGCCCGCTCTCCGGTTTCCGAGTACTAGGAATAAAGATGCTAAATACAATCTTGCTCGCACGTGACACGTCTCTAAAAGCCAATCTGATGGTTTTATAGAGGTAGTAGGCTACTTATTCGATGTCCGTTTTTTAGCTTGAAAAAAAAAAACACCCACGCAATTAGCAGTGGACCGTACATTTTTTATTCTGTGCGACTTAAAAACTTAAAATGACTCGAATTCACCAGAAAGAAGTCGTGCAACGGAATTAATTTATTTCATAAGTTGTCTTTTTTTTAATTTTTTTTTTGGGGGGGGGGGAGGGTGTGCTCAAAACTGCCATTAGGTGCTTTTCTCAAACCTGCCTGTCCCATACGCATGAAACAATTTGAATCTACATTTATGAAATTTGGGAAAACGAAACTTTTTTTCAATCATATTTACATGTAATTAAAAACGGGTAAAATTCCAGGCACCAAATTCAAGGTTGAAAAGGTCAATTCTTACGTTAACGAACAAAACGTTACTATAATCACATAAAAGATGGCATGTCAGGTGACCGCATGGTGAGTGCGATTGTCTCATAAGCCGGAGGTCCAGAGCTCAATCCTGACTCATCCCAGCCTTGTATGATGATTCGGCAAGAGTAGGGCCCCAGAAATACGTGCTCATGTCGATTGTGGCATGTAAAAGAAAAACCCTTATATTTTTATTATCATAACTCTTCCTCTCCATCCCGATATAACCTTAGAAGTTGAAAAGGACGTAATTCGACATTTTGTTTGTTTTTATAACATGACACAATCTAAGTTATGATCGTATTATTCTAATAACGATAACCGATTGAATGATTAAAGACGAATGCGGTCAACGTGGGAATAAACTACACAATTTCTTTTCAGTAGTAATATCACGAGAGCGTAGTTTTTTTTATCGACAAATTACATTCTGAAGCTGGAAAAATACCGAGCCCCCTCCATATTTTTGTCAGCTTGGGAATGTAACGAGTGGTTGAGGACATAATATCGACACTTTAACTACGCTCTAATTTATTTGAAACGAGAATGTACCAAGACAGTAACATCAACTTAAAAATAAAAACATAAACTTACATAATACGGCCTGCAATGGTTTCACGCTTGAATTTACCATTTTTTGGTAATTATGGAGTTTAAGCGAACCACTCCAAATCCCTCAATTTTTTTACTAATCGACGGATATCATCATCCTATTGCCAAATCACAATAAAAACCGGGGAAAAACGTGTTTTAAGGTGTTAAAAAAAAACATTGGAAACACGTAAAACGATAGTTACGATCGTGTTGAGGCGCCGGCCATATCGCAGGAAGCAGAGTAACGAGAAAACCTGATTTGCATCGCAATGAAAGAAAACTGAAATTACCTAACCTAACCTAAAGGAAAATAACAAAAACGCAGACATCATAGTTTGGAACATTACTTTCCGTTTTCGCAATGCCAACTTTTCGGGCTACTCTGAATCCCGGAACATGGCCGCCGCTTTACGCCGCCCACCGTGTTACGTGGTTAAAAACCGTGTTAAAAATATCCCCCCCCCCCCCATTTTTGCAACGTGAAATCACAGGGGCTCGGCACACAAAACGAGTAGTACCAGGACAACTAATTTTGACCAGGAAGACCAAAAAAATAAAAAATTAATATTTAAAAACCACCACCACCATTACACACAATACTAACAAGGGGGAAAACTAGCCTGCGAAAACGAACAGCGCGATTTTCACGTTTAAACACCACCAGCTACGCTATTTTTTTGTTCGATTTTGTTCGATAAAAATTTCTCAGTCCGTAGTCCGTACTTTTGTTCTAATTTTTTTTTTACTTTTGTTATAGTAAAAAATTGGACCCCTTTCTTTTACTCTGGTAAAATGGTCACTATCATTTTTTTTTTTTTTTTAAATTAGAAAAATTCTTCAGCTCGTTTTTTTTTGTGGGCCCTATATATTTTTAATGATAGGGGGATGGACGGATGGGGAGGCACAAAATTCAATTTTTTAAATACAGTTTATATCAAATTAAATAGTTAGTGTACTACAAAAGAGCCTGTTTTAAAGTCGAAATTTCTTTCGGGGGCCCCCTGAGGCTTGGGGTCCGTGGCATTCTGCGGCTTCTGCCACCCTTGCCACCCTCTAGCTACGCCGCTGTGCTGGAATATATGAAAAATTAAACTCCGAGTGTAGTGAAACTAATACACGATGTGCTTAATGCCTTTTATAGCCCGGACACCTTTGATAAATGGGGAAACGTGTCCGCTCTGCCCGCGATCCGTCCGCTCTAGGAACCTGACGCAAATGATGCATTTAACTGACATAATCGTAAAGACGTGCATGTAAAGATTATGTTAGACCGGCACGGCATACACATGTCTACTTATTTAGATCTCGTGGTCTTGCAAAACCCTTTTATTATTGTCCCTTGAGGCATGATCTGCCTTTTTTTTTACACCGGCCATATTTTTCTGGGCTGTTAGTCAGTCAATGTCAAACACAGAAAGAGCAGATAAGTGGAACGTGATGATCCCAAACGATTACTCCAAGCGTGGTCAGATAGACATATGTAGGCTATTTCCGTTTACATATCACTTCCAATCTATTTCGTAAACTTTTGAATGAAATACACGGAAATACCCCAATACGGTGTTTCATACGATCATTTTATCTGCTGTTGCAACCTAAGCGTAAAAGAAAATTGTTCTTAATCGCATGTTTAAGAAAGCGCTATGTAACGTAACAAACGAACAGCACAATAAAGCCTGTGTTGTCAACTGATAAGGATAACACGTGGGCAACAATAATGACCGAAAATTCACGTCACCAATAAATTAAATACGCATCAGGCCCGGTTGGTTTTTTTGACGCCGGAGGTTCCCGGGATGGCCGGAATGGAGTCCGTGAGTGGTGGCGGAATCGAACTGAGATGCCGGCCCCCTTGCAATGTGGAGAGGGAAGAATGAGTCGCGGTCGTGGGAGAGCGTGTGGAAGCTGATCCGTAGGCTGAACCGGAGGTTGCTGTAGATGATTCAAGCGGGAATCTTATCCTTGATTTCTTCGCAAGATGGGTGGTGGAGGCAGTATCGCGGACCGGAGGTGAAGGCGGGTTAGAGAATCGTTTTGAAGACACCTTGTTTGACACAGCCGCGCTGGAGGAGGATTAAGAGGCGGTAACGGTTGCAGCAGCCGCAGCACGTTGCCGACGGGCCCTGTCCGTTCGTTGCTGGGACTGAACGTGGTGTTTTCGGATTATCGCCCATCGCTTGGGGGAGAGCGTGACACAGACCTTGCATTTCTTCGTCATGCCATCACAAAGGCGATGGCGCTGACAGCATGGATGAGGGTCCATCCTAGGCTTCGGCAACAGGGAAAGCAAAACCGGTGCACTTGCACTTTGTTGGTGAAGGAACGTTGATGGCGTCTGGTGGGAACACAGGAGACCGTGGAGGTGTGCGATCAGAGTCTTTGGACGTCGAACTGTCCGCCATGGTTGAGTTGCGGTTGGCGAGGTTGACGGTTGGACAGCGGCTTTTTCAAACTTGAAAGCGTACGGCGGCGGTACTAGAAGGTGGCGCCCTCTGGAGGAAGAAAGAGGAAGGGCGGTTCTCCACCCTCATGGTGGAGGAGGATGGAAAAAGGCGGTGCGGACGGAAAGATGGTGCGGATCACGGAGTATCGCTGGCACCGTTGGCCATTGTTTGGCGGTGTATCTGGCGCGTTGAAGACCCGCTGTGTGCGGAGACCAAGGGGTTGGACGTAAACATCCTTATCCTCTTGTTTGCTCATTGTTGGGGTTTTTATGTTTTTTTTTTTTTATTGAGAGAAAGGCTGAAGCAGCGATGGTGAGGGAGGAGGCGAGATGTCCCCGGTGCAGGACGGCAGATCCAGCGGTTTGACGAAATTGGTAGATCCAGCAAGGGTGGCGGAAGCGGCGGGAGGCGAAGCTTGGGACGGCAGTCTCTGTATACCCGGAATGCAGATCGGATGGTGGCAGAGGACCAGCCGTGGACGTGGGGATAAGGACAGAAAGTGAGGGGAGGCTGGTTGGAGGATGGTATAAGAAGTATCCGTACTAAGGGATTCAGCACAGGCTAAGTCCATGGCGCGAAGAGGAGAGGGCGAAACAGAAGGTACCTCCATCAAGGAGGCGGATCATGGAAAGGACGGAAATGGGGCCCGGAGTCTAAGGCCAGCAGGAGGACGAAAGGCAGGTGATAAAGGTTGGCTGGCCCCCAGTGGGATGGAGGCGACAGGCGATGGATGAATTGGCAGTGGAGGTGAAGAATCTGGTGGCGTCGGATCGGAAGGACGGCGGGATAGCGAGGACGTGAACCGTCCCCCAAACTTGCGGAAGGCTCCGCCTTGACCGGCGGATGGAAAGGCGGTAGTGAGGCCCGGGAAGGGAACCGAAGGTGGTTGATGCGGATGGCGTAATACCGAAGGCAAGGCTGGCGGTCGCCCGAAGTGCCGCACGGAGGATTGAGAGAGATGGACCCGCGTGGGCGGCCCTTGTTGCACTCGAGACGGAAAGGAACCGGAAGAGGTGGCAGCATCCGCAAAGGGATTGGCATGCCCCGACGCGGGCCCAGCAGAACGACGACAGACGGAATCTATGGAGTCCGCTGGGACGGGCACGGACAGTTGGCAGCGGATAACCGGCCCAACGAGGATCGGGTGCGACACAGGCAAGACGGCCGAAGAAGAGGCTCCACAGCGGACCAAGCAGGGGACGAAGGGATGTCGAAAAGGACGGTCGGAGGACAGGCTCAGCAGCCAAAGAGGTCGCAGTAGGAGCAGGGACGACGGCCGGGGGAACAGGGATCAGCAATCCCTCGTCCCGACTGGCGGATAGTTGCACAGACGAGGAGGAGGCTCACCGCGTTCCTCTGCTGGGACGTAGAAAGAGTGGATAGGACGGCAACCACCGCGGATCGAAGGTAAGCAGTGGAGGATGGACGGGATAGCTCAAGAGCGACCGCACACGGCGAGCGCCCTAGGAGAAATGATGGTGACCGCAGCTGCACAGAGGCTTATATGGCCAAGCCTGACGCATGCGCGGTGAAGTACGAGCCAGGCAGGGAAGGCAACTTCAACTTCTAGGGGATACAAATAGCTCAAAGGGGGAAACTGCTCGTGTAAATAAGGTAATGTATATTTTCGTTGGCTATAAGAAACATATTTCGCTTAGGCCGGAGTGTAGGCGAGGGTTAGTTACGGGGGTTAGCAGTTATTGTGACAATCAATCCAAACGAGCTGAAAATTAATGCGCTAGAGCGAACACGTTCATTTTTTTCGCGACAGCAGTAAAAAAAGGTCAGTATGTTCATTCTTTACACAGTAGCAGTGAAAAAGGGCGGGCGTGTTCATTCTTTGAACGGTACCAGTGAAATCGGGCAAGCGGTCGGTAACGTGAAGGGTAATGTCGATTAGCAGTAACAGGTAGTAAAAGTTGAAATATTATGGTATGACTACGCCAGGAGCTGCTAGTTTTTTTTTTTTTATTTCTAAATTGTCAATTAATTTTTCACGTACATAGCCGCAACTGGCCCCAAGCACCGAGTGGTTCTTCAAAAGCTCCCCCTCAAAGAGACGTTGGAGCTTGCCTGCAATACAGACGGAATGTTGCCTCCGCATCTCTCCGAGGCCCTGAAAGAAGTTACGCAATCAAAGTAATCTTCTTCGGGGGAGCTCTACCCACCTGAGCATAAGTTGACTATTCCACTTCGTCGTGCGTGTGGACTGGTGGACTGTCTCTCGGTAAAAGTAACTTAGGTACATTTCCTAGCGGAAGGCTCTTTCGCAAAAAAGGACACTTTTACAGTATGCCAGCAAGCAGAAGGAAATTCAAATACATATCTTTACACACACTGGGAATGTTGTTAATGGGTTTCCTTACATATATTTTTTTTTGTATATGTTCTTCAGAGCAATAAGTTTTTTTTAAGGCTTAGGCTACATCCGTGTTTTTCATTATTAATATCAGTTATCTTTTTTCTTCTCCCAACAAGAATAACAACAACAACAACAAGAATATTGTAATAACCTTAAAACTAAAAATAAGAATCTGGGCCTTTTTAATGCTTAAGTTTTAAGCTACAAAAAAAAAATCGGTTCACTGGTTCGATGTCTAGGTGACAGTAAAAGTTCCATCAACGACATCAATATTGCAGTCACATTAAAATAGCATTCAAAAAGCCCTGATCCATGTTAACATCTACATTTTAAGCCATAAAAAGTGAAAATTTGTTCGTTGGTTCGATATCCAGGTAATATAAGGGCAGATTCCCCAACAAGAACAAGAAAAGGCCATTCTGTGGAGGCGAAACGGTTCGATTATTGTCACTAAAATTTTTAACGCAATGAAATAGTTACGACACGACCCCAAGTACAGAATTTCGTTGGGCTATGTCAATTGTGGAGGAAACTATAGGGTTTCAAAGTTTGACGTTTAACAAGGAAGTTCATGCAGCTGGCTTACATAATTTTCCTTGAATAAGACCTTCGCAGCATTGCAGCAAGGTGTGTGGACATTTCGAAGAAAAATAGGTATTTTTTCTTCAAGGTTGATGACCTGACACAGGATCCCTCTGACGTCAGTTCTCGTCGTTGACGTCGTACTTACAAGACCTGTTGCGGATTTGGATACGTAGAGATTAACGCAGTCGACATGGCATTCGGAAGGCCCGTACTAGGTTCTGGTCCGGGCCAGACGACCATCATTAAATTTCTTCATTTAAATGGCTGCACAATAGCCTTTGCTACAGTACGTACCCGTCTGTTAGGACTGTATTTACCCCGTATACAGAATTTCCTGTTAATCAAAGAAGAATCACCTTGGAGCCAACATTGTGAACAGCAAAAAATGACAAGTGAGGAGAAATAATGTGGAAATTCATGTGTCAGAGGTCAGGAATTGAACTGGGTTTTACGAATGAACCGCTTATGAGGCCCGAACTGGCAGACGGTGGGGGGGGGGGGAGGGGGGAAGTAAAATTATGAGAGCTTATAAGGGACCGGTCATTATTTATGGCCGGGGGCGGGGGTAAGAGTGGATAAAATAAAAATGTGACAATGATAAAACTCGGTGTGCCAGGGTAGGTCTCATCCCCCTCCCCCCACGCAATTCAAGCCCAACCACAAGTCCGTGCGACCCCTTCGATGCTAATTTTCAATGATCCCTTCCTTCAAAACCCCAAAAAAAATCTTGACCTCCCCACCCAAGGGCCAAAAATCCCCCCCCCCCCAAAAAAAATGCACTTTTCATATGCGTATTGAAATTCTCTGCAGATGATTTCTTGTAGCCAAATCTGGTAAGCAGCACTCTGCAGCACCAACAAGATGCCTTGATTTGTAAGGAAAACGCGCTTCGTTTTTACGAAAGGACATGTTAGTTTTAAAATGTTCTATACATTTAAAACACCTATGATCCTTACATGTGCCCCCCCCCCCTTACATGTGCCGAGTTCATACAATAAGTTTGATGAACGCATTATTTGCTTGTATGCCCTACACCACTACCATAGTATCACCACTTCCGCTGGCCTTGCTGTCGTGTTGTTCCCTGCAAGAATTTCGAACTGGCGTTGCGATCCGTCGGAACGCAATCGAGCTTACGGGTAGCCGTACGTAATTCCTTTACACCAGAGATACGAATCGTAATTAGACATTAGCATGATTAAGTTCGAAATATGGCTTCCTACACCTTACCCCACTATTGGAATCAACGTTAGAGACGACATTTGCAATACTCGTCTCGTAATATCTAAGTGATCCTAAACCTGTGTATCCCCTGCTGAAAATACGGACATAAGCTGATTAAACTCCTCTTGCTATCAATCCAAATTCAACTGCTAGGCTAACAACTAAAAGAGTAATTGAATTGTCTTTACCTGATCAAGGTTTCGTTTTGGGTAGCGAACCATCTCTTGAAGCCGGGTCACGGGAAACACCGCACAAACCAAAAGGGGATTCCGACATCGTCGTCTCTTCTATAATAGCAGAACTGACGTCACCAAGACGCCACGGGTCTACGGACAAGTCCATTCTCAACGAAGATCTTCAATGCAAAGCCGAGTTCACAGTCAAGTGGAATGACGAGGTTAAAGGCGCCCTATTCACCATTTCGATAGCGTTGCCCATATTCTGAAAACAAGCATCTACGTTCCAGATTATCTGCCATCCAATAGGCTGATGTAGGACACGTGATCTCGTTTTAGTTATGAAGATGAAAATAAAAATTGCGGCGCTGCTGCAAATAGTGTTGTTTCATTTTTCATTTATCGCTATTTTCTTTATATTACCTGAAGATTCTAGGGTCTTGCATTTAGGAGTTGAAAAGGCGTCTTTGAGGGCGTGGACGAACTTACACGTTTACAATTTTAGGGGTTTTCTAGAAATATATAACTAATGACGAGACTCACGGCAGTATGCCATAGCTGCATCATGCAATGAACGCATTTTTCGTACCCATGCTGAAAACGGGTAGAGGTGAGCGCGGGTTGGGTAATTCGATGCGGTTCAAGTCGGTACCAAAAAATAATAATTACTGTGGTCCGCGGGCAGCTGCGGTTCTAATAAATAAAATTACGTGCGGTTTCGGGTAAACCGCGAGTGAACCGCAGCTAAAATAAAAAACCGCTGCTAACTGCGTGTCATAGAAAATGCGAAACTATCATGGGTATTAATTTGCCTTTTTTCCTTGATTCATGTTCGCAAGGCCAACTGAGGTAAAAAATGCAAGTTTCAGTGCGATGTCAATAGCAAATCAAACCGTACAAACAGCAAATGTACGCTTGAGGAGGAGGCACGCTGTCAAGATTTTTTAAAACTTATTTTTAACTAACTAAAAAAAAATTATGTAGAAAAAAAAATAATAATCAACTAAAGAATGGCGATTGTTGAATTATAACAATGTCTTCGAGTGTCTTTCTTTTGTTTCCAATATTTTTTTTCGTAATCAATCGGTACCTTCCTAAACGACCAAACAGAGCGAACCAAACGCACCACTGTTGGTGACAGTTTGGCACATTCTCTGCTAATATCCGTGTTGATGCGGCTTGATTCAAGTCAACATCGTCAGCGACGAATCTGTTTCGTCAAAACTGTTCGCGCATGCTCAAACCTCCACCCCAGCAAACCACCTTCCTGAGAATGATGGTTCGCAATTTGGCATTGCTCTTGCCTGGTCACATCCATTAGCCAATCCTGGTCAAATCCATTAGGTAGGTCTGGTCGCTGCTGGGCTCGTTGAACTGTATTGTAGTTTAGGAAGGTACAGAACGGCTGACGCAACATCACTGCGCAAGCGCGACGTCGAGTATGGAGCCAAACTGTCTGTAACAGTGATGCGTTCTGTTCGCTCTGTTCGGTGCTTTAGGAAGGTACTGAATGTCTTTATTAGCGGTTAACTGCGGGTAAACTGCGTTCGGGTCGGGTCGGGTTTCATTATAGCACACATTTATGGTTTCGGGTCGGTTCGGTTGTCAGTTCAGACGTTGCGGTTCCCTGCGGGTCGGTT
The DNA here is from genome assembly GCA_023313725.1 of Lithobius niger. Lineage (NCBI taxonomy): Eukaryota > Metazoa > Arthropoda > Chilopoda > Lithobiomorpha > Lithobiidae > Lithobius > Lithobius niger. The sequence goes on from JAHWFP010248730.1 coordinate 10,685, forward strand.
CCAGTTTCTGTAAATGCGGGCAATTTCGGTTGCCAAAAATTAGACCCGCGCCCACCTCTAAAAAAGGGTGCAAGTCAAAGATAACCGGATGAGTAGAGAAAGATATGACGATATGACCACGGAAAGATATGACGATAGTCAGCACAATAAAAGACAAAAAAGACAAGGAACCAGGAGGCAAGGTTTTTCTAGAAAGTATATTGAAAAAAACTACAGTAGGCAGCATAGTGATACCATAGGGGCTCCTCAGAACGAGTAGGCCGTTGATTTTTTTTTTATTTCGTCGTATTATTATTATTTTTTATTTCGTCGTATTTCGTCGTATTTTGTGACGAGCCCCTGTAAGTGACGCTGACAGCTGCAAACCCGGGTAAACACTCACATCACACACGTCCCCAGAATCTGAGACATTTTGAGATTTTTTTGACTGCTGAAAATGACATTTTCCACGTCCACGAAAAAATAATGGCCGGTGCCTAAAGCTGTTTTTATAGCTCTCACTTAGGGCCCCTGCGCACTAAGCAACCAAGTCGCTGCGGCCAACGAGAAAGCTTACGGTATACGTAGCACCGCGCACTTGGCCGCCGTGGCCAGTCAGTCGCAGTGGCCACTGGGATGCCAGGCGGCGCAGGCGACCATACTTGCTCCGTGTTCATTTTTTTACACGTGATCGAGAATTATCAATGAATAACGGACGTGGCCGCGCAGCACGTCGCCATGTTTTTTTGGGCCGCGACGACCACTGGCCGCACGACCTGGCCGCCCATAGCGCGGGGTCCCTTGAGGACAGCTACGAAATAATCAGGGAAGGAACCAGATTTTAAGACCAACCAGGAAATTACAATGAGAGAAAATTCATCGGCAACAGAAATTTTACTTGTAACTATAATAAACTCTAAAAACGCCCCCTTACGAATCTACGGGAGGGTTCATGTGCCATTGGCACTATGGCCAGTCCGGGCCTGCCATCCATGCACTAGATCACTATGCTAACGTACCACATGACTTAACGTTTGTGTACAACAACCTAACGCCAGGGGAAAGCCTGATCTCCAGACCTATAAACCTGTAACCCTAGATCTACATACATTGGGCTACAATAAGATACAAATTTCCCGTAGCCTGGGGTTGGGTGGAGGGGGGGGGGGGTGATACCTAACCATCCATTCGTTAAAAATACTACAAGGATGTACTTGTGTAGTAAATTAACACTTTTTTTCTTTTTACTAAATAGTGCTTTTCTATTTTCCATTAGACAACACATCATTTTCTCTCGTCAACAACGTCTTTAATTTCCGGCCGCAAATTAACGTACGTTTTGAGATTGCCGAATTACCTTTTTTTTCTTTGAATAACAAGACGGTTAAAAAAAAATCAATACTCGTTGGCTGCTGCAGACCATTTACCTCTATCAGGCGTATAATCTGAATAGCTGCGTTCGACTGTATAATTATTATGTTACTCCGCTGACCTCAAAGCAAAATGATCATATTAGAACGAAAACATTGGACTAGGTTGAAAACCAGGTAGTGAATAACCTGTCAGTTTTTACACACTTAACTATCTTTATCAGACAACGGAATTTTAACGGAGGCGGACTGGCCACACTGTACGAGTAAACGAAACAAAGCAGGGAAAACTTAGCTGTTTATTAACATGCATGTTATGTATGCTTATTAATATTAATAGTGCTCGAACGGTCATTGGCTGGTGGGTCACTGAGAACGTTCAAGTATTACGCCACGAAGAAGGGATGGGGGGGGGGAGTGTTTGCCTCTTGATAACGATTGCTGACCAAGGGGAGGGCGAGGTGACCAGTTGGGGATAAAAGAACATGCCCCCTACAGAAGGTAGGGTAAAGTTAGGAATGACGTAATACCGAAGGGGGTAAGGCAATTGATGACGATTGATGAGGGGAGGGGGGAGTGGGGTTGAAAATGGCCTATGTCGTGATGACGTAATACTTGAACGTTCCCATTTGCTTCAAATTTTAAATAATTGTTAATAAACGAAGCAAAACAATGAACTGTTAACGAAGAAAACAGTCAGGGTTAAAATGACTGGCCTGGTGACAATACAGGATACGTTAACCTGAGAAAGAAAGAAATGATAACCACCCCGACTGGGACTTGAACCCAGGACTTCCCACTTACTAGCCAGGCGTTCTAACCACTGGGCTTCAGGGGCGGATCTTGGATGCAAGCTCCAGCAGAGCTTAGTAGCTGTTCAACCTTTCTCAGTGTTGACGTAAAAGCCACAAACATACACAAGGAGGGAGAGAAAATTTCTGCTTGGTCTCCACATTGAAATAATGCGAGCAGTAAATAGAGAACAAACCATCACCTGGTGAAGGGTTAACGAAACAAACATGCCAAGAAGCTAGTTGTTTTCTCTGCGTGCAACGCTGAGACAGGTTGAACAGCTAGCTCGGCTGGAGCCTGCAGAGCGATGATACAAATTACGAGTGGTTAATGTTAGGGGTCGAGCCCATCCATAATACGACGCATCACAACCCAGTTTTTTTATACTACGTATTTTTTCCCGTGTTTAACCAGGCCTAAATGACGTATTCACAACCAGGCCTAAAAGTCGTATTTGACCTCTGGCCATGAAAGCACCAGATTTGGGGGGGGGGGGGGGCCCATGAAGGAGATTTAAGTCTTTTAGAGCACTTGAACACTTCTGCAAAGCTCTTTTTCATTCCTCAATTGACTCTTGTAAAATAAGAGAGATACGATGGAACCACGGTGGTATTGATCCAAAGTTCAATCCAGCCCCTCCTCCCTTCCCAACAAGCTATCAACCCAGGACCTGCTGTAGTTTTGACGCCGTCCCAGCCGAAGCCATAGTGCTAGAAGGCGGGGGACACAATTTTGTTAGGTAATTCCAACCGGAAATTCCTAGAATTTTTCACACGCCACAATCGACATGAGCACGAGGCATCACAAGGCCATTCTCTACCCGAAAATGCCAGGGTTGGCTGAACCCCAGAACCTGCCAGAACCTGCGGGTGGAAGAGAAGTTTCAAGACAGGATGCCTCGTTCTTGTGCAGTTTTGGACCTAAAAAATGATAATTTCAGCAGTCAAAACTTCTAAACACGTTGCGCCAGACCTCTTCATCACGCAAATTTTTTAAAAATTTTGACGTTATTTCTAGTGTTATCAGGTAAATAGTTCTTTCAAACCACTTTCTATAAAGAATTTTTACCCCATGGGATATTTTTCATGTTGCACACGTTGATGTAGTGAAGGGCATGGACATGCCGACTCGAACTGCCTTAGCAATGCCAATATGAATCCCTTACATCAAAAGTTATTCTTTCGTCATGAATCATGAATCTCGGTCCAAAGCTGGTTTGAAGAACACTTCTTTGAATATTTTAAAAAACATACTTTTTTTAAGTCGTGGCTTATTTTCCATACTTAAGAACCTGTCGATGCAAAAGGCTACTTTTCAATTAGTCCAGAGGAAATCATCTACACATAACCTGACAAGGCATAGACAAGCTTACTTTTTACGGTGGGAGTGCTCAGAATATATTTGGACCTTGGGTGGTGGCGGAGGTAGGTAGTTTTTTTCAGGGTTTTATTTTTCGTAATCAAAAATGTGGAGGTAATATTTTCAATTATTCCAACTCCCCCCCCCCCCCCCCAAACGGAAATAATGAACGGTGCTTTATTATCCAAGAGACAAGTTTCTATAAGTTTCAGATCTGACTAAGACCAGTCTGTTGATGTAACTTATTACAACCTGTAGAAAAGCAAGCGACAAAGTAAGCCTCACTAAATTAAAATCCAACTAAATTTTGCAAGTTGGTTGATCAAATAGCGAGGACTTGGATATTTCCTGAATCAGGCTAGTGGCAGTTTTTCAGCTGTTACATTAGAATTCCATCAATCAGTACGATATGTAATGGTCTCTCACAGGTGTCAGTGTTGGCACCCACTCTGTTTCCTCCATTTATAATTTCTGCAATTTTCGAATGTGATAAATCTAAATTTGAAGACTACACGAAAGCAGCTGCTTGGTTGAAATGAGGGTTGCTACGGGTAATTTACAAACCTCTGTTGCCTTGGCACAGCTGTTAACTTGAAATCAAAAGTGGCACACACGCATCGATGCTCGGCGTAAAGGTATCAACATTTGATATTACGAATACTCTTGTTTCGTGCAGTCAGATGTTGTAATCGTAAGCTTTGTCTCTTGGTTGATAAATCCTGAACTTTTTGCAATCAAGTAGCTACGTTTGTAAGTAAAGCTTTTTCTTTAGCACTATTTTTGTACAGAAACGTGTCTTCTAATTTTTACAAAGCACTAATCCGGCCAATTCCTAAAATACGGGATACCTTTCTGGAATTCACTTTTTTTTATCAAAAAAAAAGTATTTTAACACGTATTGAGCTACATAGAGGGCCTCGTTAATCGTTGAAAGGGGGACGTAAGCGGTTTTTCTATATTGAAGTACAACATTTCACATGGATAAGGGCTCGTTTACGCAACGACAGTTTTCTCGCTCACTAGCTTTTACTTTATCAATACTAAATCTGATAGCTGCTTCTCGCCTTTACCGGAGTATGAGGCTTTCGATTGTTTATGCGTATTAGTAACCATGGCAACGACGCAGACGCAAATCTTCTCCTCGTGCCTCGTGACACGGCGTACGATGCTTGCAACATTGAAGTGTCGATTTATAACAACAAGAAAACAATTTTTACTGTAGTACAAGACGACGGACTGTTTTTTGTATGCCGGCATTCGATGGTTTGTCTTCGATTCGATAGCCACGAAATGGACGCCATGTTGGATTTTGAATTCTCGCTGACAGAAGCTATTTATTCTACCGATGTTTGATCATTGCTAGAAGCTCTACATTGAAGGAGAATAGCAAATTTTGGAAATAGCGTGAAATGACAACAATCTTGTGGCAACGTTTAAAATTACTGTAGCTCTTTGTTCTTTATCCGTGTTGTTATTTATAATACATACAATTTGTTATCTGTTACCGCATTCATTTAGTAGCAACGGGAAACTAATCATAAATAAATAACCAAACACCTGGAGCGAGAAGGCCTTTTTGCATAAACGCGCCCTTAGCCTTGGTCTTGTAAATTCTTTTTTCGCGATTAACGGTGGCTTTTGAGACTAGAGGCTCAAGGTGGCTAATGAGAGTAATGACTAACGTAAAGTAAATTACTAATGCACATTACGATGCTAATGCGTAGTTTTTTCGCGTTTCCGGGATTAACTTTGTGGAACGTATTGCCGGAGGTTATCTCTGCTCATTTCGTTTTGGCCTTTTAAAAATAAAAAAATACGGTTGATAAGAGTTATTTGGGAGAACAAAATAAAGGACGATGTGCTGTTGCTGATAGGTAGACCCATGAATTGTTATTCTTTTGGCTGGATTTTTGATTTTGTTATGCATTGTTACCTATGGATTATATTTAACTAGGGCCTTAGGGCTTCGTCGGGCAGATGACCGGGTGCGGTTAACGCTCGCTAAAACCCTTTGATATTTAACTAGTTGTGCCCGTGCGCATGCTGCACCCCCCCCCCCCTCTGCCTCCCTCCAGGTGTTTGGTCTTTGGTTTTAAATTTATCAAACCGAAGACCAAACATGTGAATGGCTCCCACATATGCCCTCTCCCCCACAATTACTTTAACCCCCAATCCCCACACTCCTGCCCCCTCCCGGATTCGCATAGTCCCCCCATACACGCTTGCCCGCCTCCCCCTCCCCGAACACGTCGCCCCATGACATTCTCCCTTTGGTGCAGACCCGGAAAGGTCGCTGGCGTATGTTTGACTGAAGGCTAAAAAAACCCTATCACTGAGAAATCCTGCATTCAGTAAGCAAGTAATCCCATGTTTAAGTTAATCCTTTGAAACAATTCACCTCGGTACCGTGCATGGCGACATTGTTGCAAGCAACGATTGTTGCCGCCCACTTAAAAACAATTCAACTCCTTTCTGGTAGTGAACATTTAAGAAATAAATGCGCCTTTCCATCGTATCAGGCTGCCAATTTCGACTAAGAACCAATCATCGTTTGGTTTAAAGTTGTCTGGTTTAGTAGACACGGGTCTTTTTTTTTTTAGTTTAAACGCCGACAGTGGTACAGTTGTTGTTGGCCGATTTGGTACCACAACAATACCAAAAAAGGTGCTGCAGGTCTGGTAAGTGGCGCCATCTCTTCGACGACTTTGTAAAAAGTGATATAACCCGAACTTGTAGTCCAAGGCCGTCAATAGACGGCGACATGGCAGGTTTGGTAAGTGGCGCCATCTGTTCGAAGACGTTGGAAAAGTGTCCCAACCCGAATTTGAAGGCGAATCCCGTCAACAGATGGCACTACAGGGTGGGGTACTTGATTGTACGACGGAATGGCGTGGCCGGTGACTTGGCCGCCT
>JAHWFP010248731.1:0-18510 GCA_023313725.1 Lithobius niger
AAAGCGTGCACCGGGTTGCCCCAATGACTTAGTCCATGTTTACGTTGACAATCGACAGAGTTCAAAGTTCATATCGCATTATCACCAACCATACCCTTTCCAGCCTACATGACCATTCCAAACAATAAACACACATCAATAATTACCACAAAAAAAAAAATACGGAATAAATACACATCAGTAGGTAAGTGTTCGGACTTTGACGCTTGAAAGTAGAAAATGGGCCGCTGTACTTTGGTGCCAAAGATTTATTAAAACCTTTCGAAACAGAACTCAGAAAATGCATCTTACGTAAGACTAATTGTCCTTCCTGAAATTCAACGGTTTTTTTTTATGATTGTAATAAAGCTCATGATGCTGTCGCGATTTAAGCATATTGTCAATCACCTCTTCACGTAAATCCTTGAATTTCTGAATGATGAGTTCTTGGTTCGACTTCATTACTTGAATGAAGTAAGCCTCCCGGCTTCCTTACACACTTGACATGTAGGGCAGGAGCGAATGAAGCAGGAGACATCTTCTCATGTGGTACCATGTAAGGTGCTCTTGCAAGCGATGTAATGTTTTGAAGATGCCATGATGTCCGGCTTCTGGAGAGGAATGTGCTGTTGTCATGCACCTTACTTGAAGATTTTTAGGCACGAAGATCTTGTAGGAAATGGTACCAGTCACCTGGTCGCGAATGTCGCGGGACTGAAACGCCTTTGTAAGTAGGCCTTGACGCATAAAAAATGCCCGGGCTTTGGTACCCTTTTAGTGACACTGCCACTTTCATCCGGTAATCTTTTAATATGCCTTTGAGCAATGGGGTCTTTCTCCTGAGCCTCCTGAAATTCAGCAAGTGAAGGAAAGTCACTGTTGCTCAGCTCTATCTTCATTTCCTCTACCTCCATCCCGTCGTAGTAGTCGTCGGCCATTTCTGGGGCTTCATGCATACGAGAAAGATAGTCGGCTACTTGATTTTCTACTCCTTTCCTCCATTTCATGGTGTAGTTTAATCCTTCTAATTCCATCATCCATCTAGCAAGTCTTCCAGAAGGGTTGGGCATCTTTCGCAGGGCTGTAAGGCCGGCGTGATCCGTCTGAAGTTCAAATTCGTTATTTTCAATGAAAGGCCTAAACTTCTTGACTGCATAAATCACCGCGAGCATCTCTTGCTGAGCCTTGGAGTATTTTTTTTCAGCGCTGGTAAGTCTCTTACCGGCGAAGACCACCGGTTTTGAGTCCCTCGCCAGGCACCTCCTGACTAATTACACACCCAGTTCCACTTCCGGACGCGTCGCAAGCAATGGAAAATTTGGCAGACAAATCAGGGAGTTTTAGAACACAGTCGATGAGCCCAGACTTTAGTTCATTCACCGCATTCTTACGTTCATCTGCCCAATGCCATTTCACGTCTTTTTTCAACAGGTCAAAAAGAGGCATAGCCGCCGAATGATAGGTGGGCAAAAATTGACGATAAAAAGCAAATAATCCGAGTTGACGCGAAGCTCTTTGACGCATGTAGGATCTGGGAAATTGAATCGTGTTCACTGCTGTTGGCTCGGGTCTCAGTTGGCCTGGTCGAAGTACGTGCCCGAGATAAGTTATTTCTTGAGCGCATATTTGAACTTTTTGAAGATTAGCAGTGAAGCCAGCATTCCCCAATCTTGTTAAAATGTTATTCACATGTTCAATGTGTTCCGCGAATGAATTACTGAACACGCATAAGTTGTCAACAAAAACCATGGAATGTGAGTCACTGAGTACTTCTTCTAAGATCCTTGCAAAAGTTGTTGGTGCATTTTTGAGTCCAAAGGGCATGACATGAAAGAAAAACGAACCGCGATGGCAACGAAAACCACTCTTAGCCTTGCTTTCATTATCCAATGGTACTTGCAAATACCCCTTGTTTAGATCTATTACAGAAAAATACTTTGCCTTGCCCAGGGTACCCAAAATCTGATCGATGCGGTTTGGAGGCTGTGCATCAAAAATAGCGTTTAATTTTCTATAATCCACGCAGGTCCTCTTCTGTCCAGGGCAACCCTTCTTAGGAGCAAGTACAGGGCAAGCCGCTCAAGGCGTAAAACCTTTTTCGATAACTCCCAATTCCAGCCATTCATCTATTTGTGTATCAATAATTTTCCTCGAACCTTCGTTGTATGTCCGATGAGCTAAACGAATTGGCTTGGTGCCCTCTTCCAGAATGATAGAATGTTTTCCAACATGAGTGGGACCAAGCCGCGAAGTTAAAACTCTTTGATGCTGCTTCAGGCAATTCCGCAGCAATTTCCGTTGAGAGTGACTGCAGTCGGCTTTTGCAATGTGCGTTTCAATCTTCTGCCAATCTTTGCTGTCTTGAACTTCCTCTTCCGATGTTTGATCACGGCAAATATTTATTTCAGCATTATCATAGAATGAAGTAAGTTTGCCGTTATCAATTCGCCAACCACCAGCACGGATATCAGCAATTACGCCGGTCTTCCCCATGAAGTCGCGTCCGAGGACGAGATGATCGGTTGCACCGGGTAAAATTAACAGAGTACGGGGAGTCTTACGTCCATTGTCCCAATGTAAGACTACACGCACAATCGCACATATCCGGATCCCGAAATTTTTCCGGATGCCATCAAGAAGGTTATACGAGTGTTGTTATAAATCTTATGGCCACTCAGACGTAACTCATCCGCCAATTGCTGTGAACAGACTGAACTTGTAGCACCTGTGTCAAGGAGCGATTTAATTGTTATGCTGCCAACAGTGACCGTCATCAGAGGGTGAGCACTGTACTGAGTTTCCCTGGCCTATTTATGAGCCCGGTTAGATGCAGACACTTTTACGTATTTCATCATCCCCGGCTCTAAACCTTCCTTCGCTCTCCAATCTTGTGAAGTATTTATGGCCGCACGGCGTCTTTTTGCCGACGGCCGCCCAGTCCATTTTTTGCACGAGGACCGGACATTGTGGACGGTAATGACCCTCCACACCGCACTCATGACACGTGACAATTTTCCTTTTATCACCAGCCGGTGAATTTTTGACATCCCTTAAAGGTGCTCTATCTTGCCTCTGATGTTGGGGAGGCGGCGGGGTTCGAGGTGGAGCTTCAGGGCGTTGTTGGTTACTGACAGTCCGAGACTGCCATATTTCTGCCCGAAAAATACAAGGCGGAACACCATTGCCTAGGTTCGGACTAGCATACGAAGATTCATTAGCCTGGACTTGGTTGTAGTCATAGGCCTGTTCCTCTTGCTTTTTTTTGCCTTCCGTTGTCGCGTGGACGTGACGGCAGTTGCCAAGCTAAACTCTGTTCAATACAGGACTCTGCAGGGGGCGGAACCCTGTATAAGCGTTGTTTAAGTAGGAACCGACAAAGCACAGATCCCTCCTCCGCAAGATGCTTCAACTACGTAAATTGCTTGTTCCAAAGAAGCGCACGAAATTCAGGATGGGCCTGATCAATGACGCGCTGAATCTTTACTTGCTCGGGTGCATCCGGGTCGATTCGTTCGTAATACCCTCTGATGCACCGTATAAAATCTCCCAAATTTTCGTCAAGATGTTGAGTGCGCAACTGTAATTCACGAAACAGTTCATTTTTGTAATCCGCGCCCTCAAATTCAAGACAAAACGTGTCCAAAAATTTCTTCCAGCTGTCGAAAGGTCCGGCAAAACGAAACCATTTTTCCGCATGGGAAATCAAAGCAATAGGTATGATAGTTGTAAGTACATACTCATCAGACAAGCTTTGAAAAGCTTTGGAATATTTTTCAAGTGCCAACAAAAATTCCTGGGTTGTTTTGGAATCCCTGTGGCCCGAAAAACGTGGTACTGGTCCACGGGGTGGCTTAAAATTAGGCACAGTATCCAATTTCTTTACACTACCGGAGTTTAAAGACTGGCCTTTCCGATGATCGGAAGGAAGCTCCCCACTCACTGAAAATGACGCGCAAGCATCAGCTGGTGGAGGTTCGGCAGTGTCACGCTCCACTTTAAAATCAACCACTGGTAACTTATCAACAACAGATGAAACAGTAAGAGGCGGGGGTGGGTCGGGATGGGCCGAAGATTGGTCATCCACAGGTGTACCTTCATAATGTGCGGCACCACATAAATCAATGCAAGGTACAGACGGTGCATTAGTATTAACCAATTGTGGCTGGCGCACATTTAATGTAACGCCGCGCATCGAACGCTGAAATACATTTGAAGTTGAAGTCACAGTGTGAGAAGAGACTTACATTCGTGGTCATCACTCTTTAACGGTTGCACACTAACAGCTTGAGTGAGATCCACGCCAACAGCACGCGAGGGAGCTGCGTTCTGGAACGAAGCATGCGAGTGAGCAGGTTGGAGCCGCTTGTCGTGCTGAAGTTGCGGTTCCTGCTTCCTGCTAACCTCAAACAACAATTTTTGTAACAAACGACTTTTTGTAGCCGTATCAAAAGAAGCATTTGATACCCACTGAAAAATCGACTTGAAAGAGGGAGCATCATGCAAAATTGATGGTGAGGGGTAATGCGACGACACACTATGTAATACACTGTTATCAACACTAGCATTAGCAACACCCTTGAAGTCACCGTGGCTCCCTTCCAGTGCTTCCCGGGACCGCTCCACTTTCCGATTGGTTCTGCCTTTCTGTCATTCCCAGGCAAGACAACCCGACCTTCACAAACCGTAAACATCGGGATCCCTTCCCGTGGATTCCTGGGCGGTTCACCTTCCGTCTAGGCTTCTGCCTTTCAGCTGTTCTGTCAGGCATACTTCTCTTTCTCTTGAACTGTCAATGGCTCTCTCCCTGTGGCCTACCGGGGCCGTTCCACCTTCCGAATCGGCTTATGCCCTTCGGTTGTCCCTTCCAGTACGTCTCTCTTCGTTGGTACCGTTCCCTTCATTGGATCCGAAGACAACGGGGCTACCTTTCCGGTGATTCCCGGAACCTTTCTTCCTCCCGAACCGGCACACCCCATCGGTCGTCTCCACCAAGATAACTCTCCCTTCGTTGGAACCCGAAGACGGAAAGGGGTGCGACGTGCGACTATGTCGCAGATAATCTGGCACAGTCGCAGACAAAACGTGCCGTTTTGACCAAATTTCTGCCATTTCGCCAATTTTTGACCGATTTTAACATTCTAATACACCATTTTAATCGTCTCGACGAGACCTCTCCTTTGTCGGAAGAGCAAGATCAATAGAATAAAGCACTGAAACGTTATTCAGTAAAAACCAATAAATATGCACGTAGCCGTACGAAAAAACAGATTAGCTGCAGACAATTTTTCCCTGTCTGGTGTCGCAGACAGTGGCAGAAAATTCTGCTTTGGGGCGTTGGAATCACAACACCTGTCGAATTCGAAGACGACGTGGCTCCCTTCCCGTGGCCACCCGGGACCATCCCACCTTCCGATTGGGCTTCCGCATTTCGGTCGCTCCACGACGAGGATACCCACCCTTTGAAACTGAGACCAAGGGCACCGTGGGCCCTCTCCTATGATCTCCCGAGATCATTTCACCTCCCACGCTGACTAGCCTTTCGGCCGTTCCTTATATCCTGTCCTCCCCTTTGGGGACACACATACCATCTCGTCTCCCCTTCCAAAAAAAAACCCCCCTGGGGGTCTTTCGGCCGGTGGCCTTTTACACAACGTAGCCCCCTCCCTGCCGTCCGGACTTTAGCGCCAGGCCTCCTTACCTCTCAGCCACCCTCACGAAGGACTAATCCGGGCCCTTTCATACGGGGCCTTCACCACACCATTCTGGTCATGTCCTGGTTTGACCCATCTTGCCTTCGCCCGACAACATCCAGGCCTAGCTGTCACTCAAACCTCCACACACTTCCGAAACATTATCCCTACGTTGCTGCCTTCGCTAGGACCCAGGTTTCGCCTTCGGTCGACTCTCGCCGCCTCTCCTCGACCGTCAGGCACTATCCCCTTCACGGCCACAGTCGATACCCGCCCCTTCGGTCTCTCAGTCCCCAACGTGAGCCCCATAATTTTTGGTCGGCTCGTCTCCCTTCACCTTACACTCACCTCAAGTCAACCATTTCGGTCTCCTCAGACTATTGCCCTCTCTCAACATGAACCACACTTCCTTCAACCTTATTTGGTTCAAATTACTCTCCACACACTTTCCCACACTATCTCCTGATCGCCTGCTCCGAAACATTCTCTCAATCAGGGGCTTTCCACGTCTCCTGCCACAGTGCTCGATTGGACACCACGCACGCTGACGCTTCCTTCTGACTCACCTTCCTCCTTTCACTTCCGGCCTTTTCCCGCCTTTCCTTCACACTTCTTGTTTTGGTAACACGTCTACACTGTTTAGCGCCCCACGTTACCGTGTTTCTCCACACCGTTCGTTTGCCACACTGTGCTTCATCATGGTGTAGACAAAAAGGCCAAGAATATTAGACAATGAAGAAGATATTTATTTCGGCGCATTCCGGTAATAGATGATCCTGGGAAATGCCATTGTGCAGGACTCCTAAACCCACTACGTTTGGACCCGCACAAAACGATGTGCCAATATCACAGATAGTGTGATTACTACAATAAACCATACCCCATTTGTGTGACAATTACCCACAAAACATGGACGGAAATTGTATCTCGACAACTCCTCTCTGCCACCCGCAAACGACAGGCCAAAACCCAAAAGCTTACCATGCAACGACTTCGTGCAGAATCACAATCCTCTTTTCCCTCCCCTTCATCAACTCCATTAACAGTTCCCCCGACTCCTGGAAAAGTGCACCCTGGTTCGGCTACGAACACACCCCTTTCCCAGCAATAATGGCTGAAATCTTCTGAGGCTACCGACACACCAACAAGCACAGTCTCCATAGCTTCCGGACAACCGGAAACTCCTATCACCCACCCGGAATCGGCAATCATTGAAGATCCGCCATCATATCCCATCATTGCTACCATCCCGATCAGTGACACTCCCATCAGTCAAGACTTTAAAGTTCCTGCCACTCCTTCTCCCCTCGCCCGGGGAACTCAGAAGATGACACATCACTTCATTTGGATTCAACAACTCCGTCAAGGGAATCCAGCTCCTCACCCCCTCAAGTTGTTGCTGCGCCTGCCCCAACCCGCCGTGAATCTCATCCACTCTACTACGGTCTTGACGATGACGTAATCGTCGAAGTGGACCACGAAAAGATCATGTTAACGCTCCGCCATAAACTCCACTTAAACATCCGTGCCTGGAAACAATTTGACAAAAACACACAAAAAGTCAAACCCTACTTGCTCCACCTTCAGGACACTTTCTTCCAACAACACACCTCTATCTGCAAGCTGAAAGAGGAAGTGGAATCTCTTAAGGTTCAAAACGCCACTCAATTCAAACAGCTTACGGATGGCATCCTCGCTAACGCCGTACACAAGGATCCAGTTCCCTACCTCACACAGGTCTCAACTCGCCAACAATCCTCCAACCGTGGGTTTTATAACCAATCGACTACATACAAAAAATGTGTCACTCGTACTCCCGTCTGAGCCGTTTTCAACATCCTGCTCTTCACGTTGCACATTCTGACCCACGACTAAAGCCGGAATCCGTTCCTACACAACCAGTAGTTGTTTTTGACTCCAGTTTCTCAACTCGTCAACCTCAACAAGCTCCCGACTCGATTCTCCACCTCCAACAAACCCACATTTCTGAGGCTTGGAACGCCATCAAAACATCGTCCATTGCTCACAACCTACAAACATATTCCTTTTGGCAATATGACAATTCACGCTCCTCCAACCCTCTTCACCACGACATGGTTGGCCTCTCGGAAACTCCAACTATGGATATTCCATGTACCCCATGCAGGTCTAAAGCCAGACAATACTGCATGGGCTTACGATCCCACCTCACTCCTCCCAACTAGGAATGGGATCCCTAGCCGGACATACAATTTCCCATTTCCTTCCAGTTCCTTCACCCTCTCAGAACGCTCCACTAGGTGGCAAACCACCTTAGAACCTCAGGGAACTCGCTCAAAAGGTGCCCGCCGCCTAATTTGACGAGGTCCGGCCTCTCAATGCAAAAATTGACAGGTATAGCACTTTACAGCATAAAGAAAGAACATTTTGCCGGCCCCCAGCTAGGCCGGCTAAAAAGGGTTTCTTTTGCTGTTAAAAGTGCTATACCTTAGGCCCCTCCCTGCCTCCCCTCTCAAATCTCCTTTTGACTATCCTGAGATACAAAGAGATGGCGAGCACGCGTAGCTGCCGCTCTTATATAGGGAGGACTGCGCATGCACGGTTGGGTCACTGAGGTGGCAATTCAAGTCTCAAATCCAACAGCATCATTGAGGCAATAATGTAAAAATTGACAGGTATAGCACTTATAACAGCAAAAGAAACCATTTTTAGTCGGCCTGGCTGGGGGCCAGCAAAATGTTCTTTTTCATCCTCAAAGAGAACACTTTTTCAATTGGTCAAGCCACTCCGGAGTTACAGGACCCTGAACGATCAGTTTTATTGTTTTACATTGTAATTAGGAAATAATGACAATCAGCAAACGCCAGGTCCATTCTTTGTGCACGTGTTATGTTTTGCTCAACAGTTGATTGTTGATGAGTAAAATGAAAGAACACATGTCTTAGCTAAATGCATATAGTTTTATGAATGAATGAGTGAATAAACCAAACTAAGCTACGTTGGTAATTTCGATGCCTCGAAATTGGAAGCTAGTAACTCTAGAATGGCGTATTTATTTCGTAGACACATTCTTTCAAAGCTGGTTTGAATTGTTTCAAAGTTAGCAGCAACAATCACTGCATGCGTGCACGTTCACAGCTTTGCAAACGCTTTGAACAATTATTCACCCCGCCCCAAGTTAGGCAACAAACATCTCAATTCAGTTGTCGAGGACATACACCATTGCAGCGCGACGCCATAGCTGTAAAAAACGTACACGTATTACAAACAAAAAAGGTCAAGTGTGCCGTAAAAAAAGGGTTCTATGGTTGAAGTTCTACTTGTTAAAATGTACACGGATAAAAATTTTGGATTTTAAATAATCAAATGCACAATTCAGAAAATTGCGTCTGTTTAAGTGCTGTTGTGCTTTAAGAATAATTTAATTCGTACATTCGTTTTCGACACACTTGATGTTTTTGTTTGTAATGAAAAACTATTTTAACTGTGACCACAAATTAAGCTCAGCAATAAAGAATAATTATTTCAGGAAAACCACTTATCGATATAAAGTGCCTTTTGCCAAGAACCAATATGGCAAACGAACAAACAAATATAAAATTCCTTCTATATTTAATGAAATCCCTATTGAACTACTCCAAATTGATGGGATAACTGAGATTAAAAATAAACTATTTGACTACTTCTTACTTAATCAAGAAATCGATTAAGCAATGCCCAGATAAACACTCGGTCTAATTAAAAAAAAAAAAATGTTATTTATTAATATAGTTGTATTTACATAGATATATACATAAATGCCGAATGTGCATTTAGTGATTAATATTTTTTTTTTTTTGGTTTTGTTTTTGTACTTAAACTGTTACATTGTGTTTATTTTTGTTTCTGATTCCTACTATGGGTTTATGTTCAAAATAGTACTTGTCAACAAATAATGTGTTCTATATTTACCTCCATATTATTGTTATCATGAGCCATATATTGTACCTGCCTTATACGGCTCACACAAGTTCACCATGAACTTCGAGCCGTCGTAATAAACTTCTTACTACTTACTACTAAATTATTAATTTATTTTGTTTCCGCAGAGGAGATAAATTACGGTTTAATACCCCCGCACATGCATGTATTTACAAAGTTGTTATGTAACTTAATATCTGCTTTAAAAATGAAAACGAAATAGTAGAAACATCTTTGGCTCAGTTTCGGTTTTTTAGTTGATAACCGAAACTAGTGTTAATTTCCAATTGCATTTTACTTGTAGTAGCAGGATTCCAGCCCACAAAAATAAAAGCTGTGAATTTCTTCTTTTTTTGTACAGAATTCCGTCCGTCATAACTTGTCGCTTAACAAGTGCTTTGAAAAAGTTGAGAAACCCTCCACAGCTAATGCTAGTCAGCGAAAAGGATGCCTTTGGAAGTTAAATCCTGCAAAAGTTAACAAAATGGAGGAAGAAGTACAAAAATGGAGCAAAAAAAATCCACTTGCGATTAAAAGGAGTATGTCTCGTCCTGGTAAGTAGTTGGGTAGAAATGGTGTTGAAGTATTATTTTACCATGTTGGCATAATGCTTCAAACGTGTTTTGCCTAGTTCTAGTTGAAAAGCACTGTTAGACATAATTTGCGCAAATTAGGTTTTGTCTTAAAGGACAAATAAGACAAAAGTTGGCCTAAAACATTTTCAGCTCCACGATTGGTCCCAAGGCTGAAGCTGCATCACCCAAATTGGGAGTGACAGGGGCTTCAGCCATTTTGAGTTGTTGGTCCCTGGTGGCCACAACAGTTCCAGGCATGTTATTTCGATGTTGCGCATGGCCTAGTAGTCTGGGTTCAGACGATATCTCACCACTTGCAACTATCCACACAAGCGAGGCGAGGTTAGGCTTTCCTGTCGGGCACAAACAGCGTCTGAACCCAGACTAGCTACCTCCAGTTGCGCGTGGCTTTACAGCAAGACGTTCAGCCGAGATCTGTGTCTGGTTAAGAAACAATGTTTTATTGTATAAAATCATTCAAATTGTGTTTTCAAGAGCAACTAAAAACATGTAACGTAAAGCACCGAGATAACGCCCACTGGGCGTTTACACATTTTTGTGAATTTTAAAGAGGTGGGCGCTAACACGGTTCTTAAAAAAATTAGGAAATCGCGTAAAAAGGGTCAAAAATACTTTTATTTTCACGAAAAATAAAAGTCAGAGGAACGGTGTGTTGGGCTCAGTGTTGTGTTAGTTATCAGTCTTAAAATTCTAGTTTCCTACCATATTAACGTTAATAAATGAAATAATAGATCATTTTTATTAAAAAAAAATCAACATTAATGTATGACAAATATTAATAATAAGTTAGTAACTTAAAATTAGTGTAGATTTTAGGAAGTGATAGCAGTTCTTACGTTTATTTAGGAGTTTTCTTTAATTCTTTTTATCGCATGGTTCAAGTTAATACCATACTAATGTAAATAAATATAAGAAAATGTCACCTTTAGGCCTAGTTAAAATTTACCACAACT
Source organism: Lithobius niger (assembly GCA_023313725.1). Taxonomy (NCBI): domain Eukaryota; kingdom Metazoa; phylum Arthropoda; class Chilopoda; order Lithobiomorpha; family Lithobiidae; genus Lithobius; species Lithobius niger. The sequence goes on from JAHWFP010248731.1 coordinate 11,158, forward strand.
AAATGCATCAAAATTATACTAATGTAATCTTTAAAAACATGTAGCAGTTGATTGCTAGCTGTTCGTTGCCAACTCCATCCTCCATCCTCTTTTTGGGTGGCCACTTCCGGTTTGTTTTTGGTGAACCAGATCATCCATATAAGGTTGGATCCTAGGCCTACCGGAAGTAGCTGATGCAACAAACTTCACGATGGATGCTGCTGGTAACGATGAGAACATGTAAACAATGGAATTTGGAACCACAAAAACATTTCCCAGCATTAAATGTTATGTAATTGAAATTTTAGGTATGTTTTAAATTTCCAACCTAAAACATATCTAAAATGTCAAGTACAGATGTTAACTTTAATGATTTTATGCTGGTGAACGTTTTTCCACCAAAATTGGTTCATTGTAAACTTTTTTTCTGTTCGTTCTAAACAATATTTTGAACTGCCACCAAACGGACAGTTGCAAGTTGTTCAGTATAAAAAGGGTTTAATTCTAACAGAGTTGTGGAAACAAGGTTTTGCTGCACAGAACTAGGACTTACATATAAAGATTTTAAAATTTTTTTGATTTTAGTGTGGTGGGAGGGTGTTAACACGGGTGTAGACCAAATCGTGAAATAAAAAACATGAAGGGTGGACGTTAAAGTCGATCGCTTACGGCAAAAACTAATTTCCTAAGCCATTCAAAAGTCCATTTCCTCCAGCGGAAGTCGAAGTGAGGGGAGACGGGCTGTGTAGTGACTTGTTTTCTTGCCTTATTGAAAACTCTTGCGCTGCATTTAAGCAAGGATGCACACAGATTCAACTCACTGTAATTTATTGCTGGCTCGCCATTGTGGCTCACTGGCTTGCAACCAAACCTCTCTTACATTACACTTCCGGTTCGCGTCACCAGGTGGCACTACAAAAGCTTATACACTACATTGCCCTTTTTTTTAAGTTGTATAATCTCGCAAATAAGAAGGGGGTCTATGACCCTCCGTGGGCAGTTTGTTATTTCTGGAACAGGTAAGTCTACAGGTTGATTTGCATGCACAGTTACATCGTCATCATCACTGTCACTTACATTGCTGTACAGTTCAGCTCCAAACTTATTATTAGGATTGACAAAACACTTCCTAACATGCTCTACGTTTCTACATACAATCTTCCCATCTCTCTTTTTTAAAAGCAAGGAATTATCTTTCTTTTCAATGACTTCATACGGAAGCGTTTCGAATGTCGACATCAACTTATGTCTGCGTTGTTGTCTTACAAACACTAGATCGCCAGATGATATGGCTGACTCAACAGCACCCCTAGCCTTGTCTGCACGAGCTTTCTCGACGTCTTTTCTCACCGTGTCATTTGTTACGCCCAACTGAATGTCGGGATTGTCAGGCGTCCCATCTGAACAAGGTAGTTTGGTTTTTACATGAAAAGTTAAAAGTAGCTTAGATGGCGAAAACTGTCGAACAATGGGGAGTTGAGCGATACATACGCAAAAACTCAAGCAAGGCTTTCTGTAAGGGTTTGCCTTCTACATATGCCGTTCTGAAAGACTTCAGGAACACTTTGTTCATGCGTTCGAGTTGGCCATTGGCTTGTGGCCAGTAAGGTGTTACTTTCCTGTGCCTTATGCCGTTGTTCTTCGGGTACTCCTTGAATTCCAACGATGTAAATTGGGGACCATTGTCTGTCGTTAGGATCGACGGATAGCCAAACCTTGAGAACAGCACATCTACCCAATTAATGATTGACGGGGATGTGATAGATTTAATACGGCTTCAGGCCATTTCGTGCAATAATCTGCCAAAACTACCAGATATTGGCCCGTGTTGAAAGGACCACAGATATCGAGAGCCAAATTTTGCCATGGGCTCGAAATCCAGTTTGTCGGTTTCAAAGGTTGTGGTTTCTCCGGTTTGCCTACCAACTGACATGGTGTACAGTCCTGTATCATTTGTTCTACATCTCTGTCTACGCTAGGCCACCATACTTTTGATCTTAGAAAAGATTTTGTTTTTACGATACCTTGGTGTGTCTCATGTGCAATGCTTAACACTTGCTTTTTTAGGCTACTTGGGATTACAATTCTAGTGCCTCTAAGTAAAATATCTTTACCCCATGAAAGCTCTTCCCCGATCTTATAACACCTTGCATTTTCTGGCCATTTACCTGTTATTAAGCTGGATTTAACAGTTTGTAGCTCCACATCATGCTTTGTGGCTTCAACTATGTCGCTCAAAGTCATAGTTTTAGGAACTGCTTGTTCACTTACAAAGTTAACATACTCGTTGGTTTTGGTCTGCAAATTGTCATCCTCTTGTTGGCTGTTTTCGTTTGGACAGACTAACCTCGATAAAGAATCTGCTATATTATTTTCACCTTTTACATACCTAACTGAAAAGTTGTATGGCAGAAATCGTAAAGACCATCTTTCTATTCTCGCTGACGGCCTTGAATTTGGCGAATAGATCACTTCAAGTGGTTTGTGATCCGTCAAAATTGTAAATCGTGCACCGTACAAATACAAATGAAATTTTTCACAAGCCCAAATGACTGCATACGCCTCTTTCTCAGTTTGAGAAATTTTCTCTCTTGTGGCGAGAGAGCTTTGCTAGCGAATGCTACTGGGCGAAAGATCCCCTCGTCACTTTTCTGTGTCAAAATTCCACCTAGGCCTATTGGGCTCGCGTCGACAACCAGTTCTGTCTCTCGTTTTGTGCTGAAAATAGCCAATCCTGCCGACTGAGCTACTGCTTGCTTTAGGCCATCAAATGCCTTTTGCTGCTTGTCGCCCCACTGCCATGTTGTAGACTTTTTAGTCAAAATCCTCAAATTTCCGGTCAGCTCGGCCACTTTTGGGATAAATTTGGCACAAATATTTACGAGACCAAGAAAGCATCTTACTTCAGTTGCATTGTTAGGTGGAGTAGCTTCCATGACAGCTTTCACTTTGCTATCTGCTAAGTGTACCCCTTTACTAGACACAATGTAGCCCATAAACTCTAATTTCCTTACAATAAACTTACATTTTGCTCTGTTCAAAGTGAGGTTATGTTCAGCTAATTTGTCAAGTATTGCATTTAACCTAGTATTATGCTCGGCTGTATCTTTTCCATATACCAGTGTGTTGTCTGAAATATTTTCTACACCCTCGCAATCTTTCAACACTTCTCTTATTTGATACTGGAAAACTTTGGCTGCTATATTCATACCAAAAATCAAGCGTTTATATCTGTAAACCCCTGATTTGGTTGCAAAAGTTGTTAGCACTCTGCTTTCTTCTGCTAGAGCTAGTTGGTGATAACCTTTGTTGAAATCTAATTAAGAAATGCAAGTTGCATTCTCTAATTTCTGAATTACATCGTCTACCAATGGAATCGGATATTTTTGTTGTGCGATAGCTTCATTAGGATGCCTCATGTCAACACAGATTCTAACAGTATCATCTGCCTTTGGAACAACCACAATACCACTAAGCCATGGAGTCGGCCCCTCAACCTTTTCTATGATGTCAGCAGCTTTTAAACGCTCAATTTCCTGTTCAACCTTTTCCCTAATATGAAATGGTAAACGTCTTATGGATTGTGCAACAGGTTTGACACCTGGGTTTACCTCAACCTTTAACTCATAATCTTTTAGCTTACCTAGTCCTTTAAACAATTTGGCATGTTTCCCAAGAATTTGTTTTACGCCTGGTGAATATTCAACTGTTAAAACATTTTCGTTCTTACCTTCTACATTTCACTTTTCGGGTGAAAAGTAACTAGGCCTAATTTATCACATGCAACTCTTCCCAACAGACCAGGATAATCACCATCAACTACAACATAAGTTACATTGTAACCAACCCCATTTACACTAGTAAAAACGGTCCATTCCCCTTCCAATTTGAGTGGTTCTTTAGCACCATACGAAAACACCCTGGCTTTAGTTGGTTGTAGATTTTCGCCGTGCAGTTTCAGTTCTTGCCACTTTGTTTTCGTCAGAATGTTCACCGAAGCCCCCGTATCTGCAAGAAACTTAATAAATTTTTTATTAATGAAAACTGTTGCACGGTAACTGTCTCTACAATCCAGCGCAAAAACATAGTCCGAGTCATCGCTGGAATCTTCATGTTGAACCATGTTTACTCGTTTTGTTTGGTACTTCGTTGTTTTGCGATGTTGCGTATGGTGCTTGTCTTCCGTTTTTGTGTTAGATCGACCATCGTCCGGGTTTTCGTGTTGCATCTTGGGTCTGCACATTGTCGCTAGCTGTCCCTCTTTCCCGCATTTCCGGCACGCTTTTCCAGCGCTATTTCGCACTGTCGACCGTAATGACCGTCACGGCCGCATCTGTAGCACGCATTGTTTACTTTTGTTGGTTTACTTCTGTCCGGCGCTCTTTTGTTGTTTCCATATTTCGGCCTGGCCCCAGAAGAAACGTAATTCAGCTCCGAGTCGGCGGTGCTTTCACTTGCAGTGGACACCATTTTTGAAGCCTGTCTGGTTGATATTTCAGTGAGCCGCGCTGCTGTGATCACGTCATCAAGCGCGTACTCAGGGTGACACAAAAGTTGGCGGCGCAACTTTTCATCTACGCAGCCTCCAATAAATTGATCTTTTAAGCACTCTTCAGTGTTGTCACCATATTCGCAGTGTAAAACGAGTTGTCTTAACCGCATGACGAAATCATCGTAAGTTTCATCGGATTTCTGCTTCGCCTTCAGAAACACATGACGCTCAACAGTTTTGTTACGTTTTGGCTGGAAATACGTGTTTAGTTTCGTTACTAATACATCGTAGGTTGGCACAATTGCAGCTCCAGCATCGTCTGTGAAAGTAAAAGTTTCGTAGATCTTCTGCAAATCCTGCCCGGCCACATGTAACAAAAGATTTTTCTTTTGTTCACTTTGAACAACATTGATCGCCGCTGCATAATACGTGAAAGATCTAAGCCATTGTTCCCATCGCTCACCTTGATTTTCTCCTTGTGCCGCAAATGGTTGGATAGCTGGAACGTTTGAATTCATCATCTTCGTCGCCAATGTAGTGATTTGTTTTCTTGCCTTATTGAAAACTCTTGCGCTGCATTTAACCAAGGATGCACACAGATTCAACTTACTGTAATTTATTGCTGGCTCGCCATTGTGGCTCACTGGCTCGCAACCAAACCTCTCTTACATTACACTTCCGGTTCGCGTCACCAGGTGGCGCTACAAAAGCTTATACACTACAGGCTGTACTGGTTTTTATGTGGCAATATTAAGATGTTCCTGGTGGCGAAATGAGGAAACTATAAAATTTTTTAGTAGATCAATATACAGGTTGGTCCAAAAAAAATTAAAAAGCTTGGCCTATAAAGTTTGTTGAGTAGGCACGGAAGTACATATTAGACCCTAAGTTTTAACTGAAACGAAGGCCAGTCTGACAAAGGAAGAGTAATAAAGACCTTAACGTAGGTGACTGGTTAATTACAATAATTTCAATCCCCATTACTTTCCTTCCACGTACGTTCGTTGCAAGTAATTCGATTAGTATTAAAAAATGCTTAAGCGTATAAAATATGGATGTAAGCCTTAAAAAACCTAAAACCGTAAAGGAACAGATATTAGAAAAAGACGTGTAAGCCATCAGCGTCTACACTAATACGTGTAAAAGAATCTCCAGCTACCCAAAAAACAAGCTGGAGATTTTTTTTACACATATTAGTGCGATGCTGATGGCTTACATGTCTTTTTTTTTAATATCTGTTCCTTTAAGGCTTAACATCCGTATTTTATACGCGTTTTTTAATACTAATATCCGTTATTTTTTTCTTGTCTCAGCAAGAATAACACAGAAAAGAATACTGTAATCACCTTAAATTAACTTGTTATAAGAAAGCCTATTTAATACTAAATTTTAATAGCTATAAAATTTGAAAATCGGTTCTTTGGTTCAATCTCTACGTGAGAGAAAAATTTCCCGAAGAAGAAGAACAACAATAATTGTAGTCACATTAAAATAGTGTTTAAAAGGCCATAGTCCTTCATCATACGTATGTTTTATGTTGTAAAATTGAGCAACGGTTCGTTGGTTCGATTTTCAGGATTAGTACAGCTTTTATGGGCCAGAATTTGGGCTAATTATGAACATCGAGCGTTTGAAATTTGGTACAGAAGTCAATTCTTAGCTAATAAATCGAGCTAGCTATGGAATTTCTCGAGATATCCCCTAAGGCACCTTCGTGTCCCCCTACCATACTCACCTGTGGTAGTACGAATTTCGGTACTATGAATTTTGGCTAACAAATTCCAATTCCAATTTTGGCCAACAAATGACCAATAAATTCTTGCTGATCGTGCTAAAACGTGAATTGGTACACAAGTCATTCTTAGCAGTACATATAGAACTAGAATTTGTTGATCATCAACCTCATGGAGAGGACACAGGGAAGCACTGGAGGGTGGGTGTATCTCTGGGGGTTCCATGTGTAGTTGGATTTCCACTGCTACAATGGATGCTTTTAGTACATTCATCAAGAATTTGTTGGTCATTGATGCTTCATGGGGTGCCCAGGTAGGGTGGATTTTGGGGGAGGCTTTGGTGGTATTTCATGGGGATTCATGGTTGGTTCAATTTCTAGTACTAGGAATGATCTGTGTACCAAAATGCATGCTTTCAGTACGATCAACAAGAATTTTTCGGAAATCAACCTCATGGAGCGGGAATAGGGGGAAAGCGCTAAGCGGCCATGGAGGATATCGGGGAAGTTCCATAGCTAGTTTGATTTCTACTGCTAACAATTACTTGTGTACCAGATTTCATTCTTTTAGCACTATCTGGAAGAATGTGTTTGTTAGGCCTCAAGGAGGGAGCACGGGGTGGGGGATCGTTGTGGTGCCTTGTAGATTATTTCGAGGGGGTTCCATAGATAGTTCAATTTGTACTACTATGAATGACTTGTGTATCGCAATTCAAGCGTTTAGCCCGATCTGCAATTTGTTGGTCAAGCACCAGAGAGGGGGCACAGGGGAGCGCAAGGGGGTCCCTTGGGATATTTCGTGGAGGTTCCATGCTTGGTTTGATTTGTAATGCTAAGAATGACTTGTGTGCCGAGTTTCATGCTTTTTGCTCGATCCGCAATAATTTGTTGGTCAAACCTCAGTGAGGGGGCCCAGGGGGGTGCTAGCGTCCCTTTGTGGGTATTTCATGTGGGTTCCATGGCTGATTCGATTTATGCTGCTAAGAATGACTTGTGTGCAAAATTTCATGATTTTAGCTTGATCTGTAAGAATTTTTTGCCTAAGCCCCTGGAAGGGGGCAGAGGGTGCTGGGAGGGGGGGGGGGGGAGGTGCTGAAGACACCTGGGGGGTATTTCATGGGGTCCAAGACCTGTGTACCAAATTTCATGT
>JAHWFP010248732.1:4904-36830 GCA_023313725.1 Lithobius niger
CACCCTCCCCTACCCTCCACCACGCTGTGACGTCAGACCCCACGCCGTGATTTTTTTCCTATAGGATTTTACATTTAACTACTTGCGCTCAACAGCAATAAACGGAAGGTGATAATCACGGATCGCACGCACAAAGGTCTTGTAGACCGCACGCAGAGAACCTCGCCGTACATCCTTCATCCTCGACAGCCGTCGGAGAACCGCAGCACGAGACAAGACCCTCTGCCGCAAAGACGTAACAAGAAGACTCCAGTCAAGCCTCTCATCGAGCAGCACCCTTAAATACTTAACAGATGAAGCATGAGTCACAACAGTGCCATCAACACAGATGGATAGCAGCGTCCTGAACCTAATGCGCGCCTGACTGAAAACAATCAACTCTGTTTTGGCTGGCGCTAAGAGAAGTCCACGGTCTGCAAGAAGGGCTGAATATCATTAATGACAATTGCAACAAGCAGGGGGCTAAGACAGCTCCCCTGTGGAAGGCCGCGGCTAGTGCAGCCGCCTTTTTTCATCAACAACCAGTTTTTAACAATTGGATGTCTACAATCGGACGATCTACTATTACTTGGCGGCGATACACTAGCGTGTGTCTAGATTTATCGTACTACACTAGTGTGTGTTTCGGCACGCACGTCAGTATACACGTTGTCATTGTCCGAACTTTGGCTGATACATACAACGTATCATTCGATACAGTTTGTTCTTTTTGTATTCACTTCGTTCGATACCACTCGTTCTTTTTTATTTCATAACCACATTCCACGCATGAACCTACATCAACGTATCAATATTATTAAATGGTATTACCAAACGATATGATATCAGACGTTTTGGTAAAGTGGCAAGCTACGTATCTTCAGCCACCTCTGCACGCACATTTGGTGGAAAAAATTTGAAACCACAGGTTCTGTGGAAAATAAAGGAAAGGCACGAACTATTGAAAATGCCACCAAGATCCACCACGCGTTGCTTGATGAACCAACGACGTCCCAGCGTCAATTGGAACGGCAAACTGGTGTGTACACTGCCTTTAGTTAATAGACCGATTAACGACGTAGGCTTGAAGGTGTACCGTCCAAGGCGTATCCGAAGATAATCCCGATCGACGCATTCAGTTCTGCGAGGAATTCCTAGATTTCCTTGCAGATCATCCACAGAACGTTAAACGGATATTATGCTCCAATGAAACCAAGTATAATCTGAATGGCAGAGTTAATCGTCACAACTGCATATTTTACAGTGATGACAATCCACACGTCACTATGGCGGCATTCACGCCGTCACCAGGCATCAATGTTTGGGGAGGTATATGGGCTGGGGGGGGATCATTGGACCATTCTTCCTTGATGGAACAATCAACGGTGCAGTATATCGTCAGCTGCTAGAAGACAGGATTCTACTAGCTGTACGGGAAAAGTGTGTCGCAGATATTATTTTCCAACAAGATGGTGCATCACCGCACTAAACAACACAAGTGCAAGACCTTCTTGTTTACCAATTTCCCAACAGCAGAATTGGTAGAAGAGGTGCGATGGAATGGCACGCGCGTCCGTCCGTGCGATCTGACGCCTATGGACTTTAGTGTATGGAGAATAGTACGGGATTCGGTGTACATTCAACCAGCCCAGGATATTGCAACACTGCAGGTTCTCATTACTGCTGCATTTGAGACATTTACTCCTGACTTACGTAGGAGGTGTGGAAAGCAGATGTGGTGAGTGTATCGTTGCTGGAGACAGTTCGAGCACCTTCGTTCGTGATTCAATCACCTGGAACATCTTTCTTTGTCTCTAAACCTTAATGATGAACTTAATTTACGTTATAACTGCTTTGAATAAACATGTCAAACATCAGCATTCTAGAGGTTAGCCTATCTGACCTGGCAATGAGACAGAGGACCGTGGCAAAGTCCTCATCCCCCCCCCCCCCAGGGTTCCACATGTACTTTTTCTTTTGCTTTATTATTATATGAAATCTAGGAATTCCTCACAGAACAGAATGTGTCATTCGGGATCATCTTCGTTTAAGTCGTGGATACGTTCCTTTCCCCCCCCCCCCCCACCAACCAGGGTTGCCACATGCGTTTGTTCCTTTTGCGTTTTTATTTGGAATCCAAATACCGTAAAAGCCTTTCTTTTAGCTATTTTGCTTTATGGCCAAATAAATGGTGTTTTTTTTTATTTCTTCTTACTTGAAATCTAATTATGGGCTTTTATTGTTTGTTTTCGTTCCCCCGCCCCCTCCCGCCAACCAGGGTTGCCATGTGCGTTTGTTACCTTTTGGGTTTTTATTTGCTTTTCAAACAAATAAAAGCCTTCTTTCCTGAGGTCAGGAATAACTTTCTTGATTTCTTTACTGAGGCGATGGATAAGGGTTATTGTTGCATACTGCACAAGTTAATGGGTTCATGTTGTGGTGACCCATGACCAAAGGAAATCCCTCCGAATGATTGACAGCTAAGAGACCTCCTTTGTGAATGACTGGCAGCCAGGTAAAAGGCCCTGGCTGGCTCTTTTATAGACTTAGCTTACAGTACCAGCATGCACTCTGATCCCAGAGTGCATCATACATACTTAACATGCAAAGGTAGCCACCTAGTGGCAAGTAAGCAAGGATACAACATTAGTGGCTAAGGCCACTTGAGATAACTCAATAAAGGTGCTATCCAATACACCACATTCGCCCCCACTAAATAATGTGAGGGACGACCTACCATACATAGAAGTCAAAAGGTACTAATCAGATTTTAAGTTTACCTATTTACCATTTCGTTTTATGTTATTATGCCAAATCATTCTGTTTTCTTAAAAGCCAAACCATTTTTATACGTCCATTAATCAGAACATTAATCCCAACCTTATTATGGGCACAATATGAATACTTTGTGTAAAAACAACATTAATGGTGTGGTTTCGCTTTCACACTACTTGCCTCTCCCCCGAGAAAAAAATGTTTCGGTAGTGTGCCAACAATACAGAAAACATGTACGCATAATTTATAACAAGAACAAGAAATCCATGCAATAAATAAAATCAACCAAGCAAAAAATGAACGAAAATAATAATGCTGCCAATTATTGCAAAACAGATCTAAGTCCGTCGGATGTTAGTTCGGACTATAACGCTGTGGCTTTCGGATCGCTCGAAGCGACTTACGAAATACAGGCTGTTCAGCCTCACGGACAGTTTGTTCGGCTAAAATGCCCCCCAATTCCCGGACAGTCTGAGAATTCGGCGAAATCTCGCTTGTAAGCTTCGGCATAGCACCGCAGACCTCGTTATTCGCGCGGCGCACTTTATTATCAATCGGCGAAAGAACTGGCATCGCGTCATTTGAAATTTCCGAACACTCGTTCGATGATGGTTTCAGTTTCGTATTCGCAGCGGGGTTTGCTATTCCGCTCTGGTTGGTGCTTTCATCTCGTGGTGAATACGCAAAATTATCATGCCACTCAAACGCCTCCATGTTTAATTGCTGGCGAGCGCTGATTGGTTGTTCAATTCGACGCGAAGGTGGGACCACCTTCTGCTGGTCGCTGATTGGTTGGATGGGCGGAAACGCATCGAGTTCCCTCCCAGTTTTCCTGTCACGTGAAAAAATGCGTGTTTTTAGCTGATTAGTATGCCGTTTCTACAATTCTTCACGCACACGAACCAAATAGCGCAAATTACCAAGCCTTTCGACGACAATTGCTTCTGCCCACTTCGTTTTAGCGCCAATTCGATAATCCCTCGCATATACTGGTGAGTCAACAGTGAACTCAGTGTCCGGTAGCTTAGCGGTAGACTTTAATTGCATACGCTGATATTGTTCGTACTTTTCTTATGTGTTTGCATTAGGTAATAGTAATGACAAACGGCATCTTGTGTTACGCCCTAGGAATAACTTAGCAGGAGTGATTGACGTTACGCTGTTGGGAATGTTGCACGCTTGTACCAAAAAATTATTTAATGCATCGGCAACACTTAAACCTTCTTGTAGGCTAGCCTTCATTGATATTTTAGCGGCTTTTACTAGCGCCTCGGCCTGCCCATTACTTTCGGGAAAGTAAGGTACACCTAGTATGTGTCTAATGCCACACTCTTTCATAAATTCCTTGAATTCAGAACTACAAAACTGCGGTCCGTTGTCTGACACGACGGTTTTTACCAGCCCATAAGTAGTAAATAATTCTTTCAACTTCTTAATGACACTCACGCTAGTTGTGGAGTTCATTTCAAAAACAAACGGGAATTTCGAGTGTGCATCAAGCACATTAAAAAACATTTTTTACCAAAACAAGGCCCAAAAAAATCAATATGGATTCTAGACCATACAGCAACAGGTCGTTCCCATACATGCTTTTTCTTTGCTGTCACTCCATCCTTAGTTAACTGACAGGCACTACAGCATTTGATATTTTTTCTAAATCATTATCAATACCTGGCCACCATACTCTAGAACGAGCCAATGCTTTTATTCTAACAATCCCGCAATGACCCAGATGGAGTTCGGCCATTACGTGTGGTCTTATCAATTCAGGTATGATTAAACGATATCCCCAAAATAATGCTTTACCCTCTAGAGACAGCTCTAGATGGCGCACAAAAAAGGGTTTTAATTCTTCATCATCCACCCTGTTAGGCCAGCCTTCAAGCGTATAACGATAGACTTTTGAAAGAATTCTATCAGTAACGGTAAACTTCTCTAACTGGTCAGACAGAATGGGTAATGAGTCAATAATATTCATGTTCATTACTGCAAAACCTGTAACTTTCTCAGGCGTCGGTTCACAGGGCAACGGCATCCTAGACAAAAAATCAGCAGTTAAATTATCCTTGCCTGGGATATATTGCAAATCAAAATGATAGCCATTAAGATATAGTGCCCATCGCTGAATGCGAGCGGCATCCATAGCTGGAATTGCTACCTTCTTTCCAAATACCCAAAGCAAGGCTTTTTGGTCGGTTTGCAATGTGAATCTACGCCCGTAGAGAAACTGATGGAAACGCTTCACCCCAAAAACGATAGAAAGGGCCTCACGATCAAACTGGGCGTAATTAAGCTCAGCTTTTGAAAGTGCTCGTGAGACAAATCCTATTGGTCTATCAGTACCATCCGGCATGACATGCATCAAAGAGGCCCCAATTCCCACGGGACTTGCGTCTGCAACTAGCTTAAGTGGAAGTTTGGGGTCATAATGGGTAAGGACTTGACTTTCCAAAAATGCCTTTTTTGCGTTAGCTACGGCAGCTGAACACTGAGAGGTCCAGTTCCATGGTTCTTTAGGTGAAAGTAGTTTATTTAAGGGAGCCAGCCGAGTTGCCATATGAGGCACAAACCTACTATACTGGTTCATAAACCCTAAATAACTCTTTAGTTCTTGAGCATTTTGTGGTTCCGGGGCCAACCTCACTGCATCTAGCGTTTCAGGAAGGTTCGTCATTCCATCTTTGCTAATTTCAAATCCTAAATACTTAAACTTATCTTGATTAAACTAGCACTTGGTTTTCTTAACCCGAACGCCATTTTCCTGTAAGGCAGAGCATACTTCAAATAATGCTTTGTCATGCTCCTCTCCCTTCCCATTAACCAAAATATCATCAGAAAATGGCTGGGATCGAGGAACATTTCGCAGCACATATTCTATTCTCTTTTGAAAAATTCCAGGTGAACTGGCTAATCCAAAAGGTACCCTTTGCCACTGGTATAACCCTTTACAGGTGGAAATTGTAAGGGCGGGCTTAGAGTCATCATCGAGCTCTACCTGTAAGAAAGCGTCGGACAAGTCAATGATCGAGAATTTGTCACTTCCAGCTAATTTACCAAATAATTCTTCCGCACGAGGTACCGGGAAGTACTCAGTTTCTAGTTCCGGATTGACTGTTACGCTGTAATCTCCCACTATCCTAACGTCCCCGTTAGGTTTGAACACGCACACTATGGGAGTTGCCCAGGCGGAACAGTCAACTGGTTTTAAGACTCCCTCAGCAACTAGCCGATCGATTTCAGCCTCCACCTTTCCTCTTACTGCTAAGGGGACAGGTCGAGCCTTGCAATAACGTGGTTTGGCATTAGCTTTTAACTTGATACTGGCCTTGTAATCTTTAAATTTGCCCAAACCTGGTTTAAAAAGGTCCGGAAACTTATTAAAGATTTCCTCAGCAGTAACATGTTGGACAGATTCAGTAACATCTTCAAGATCCTTGAACTCTAAATGGAAAAATTGACTGAGTGTGATTTTAAACTTTAATATCCAGCTTTTCCCCAGAAGAGCTGGCTGTTCTCCTGAAGACACAATTACAGTCAGAATTTCAGTTTGACCATTAAGTTTAACATTTACTTTAATTGCTCCTAGAGGCTGAATAACCTCACCTACCCAAGCTTTTAACAAGATTGGAATAGGTTTTAATTCAACAGATGAAAAATATTTCTTATACCAACTTTTAGGAATAACAGTCAAATCACACCCACTATCAACTTCCAGTGCTAATTTGTGACCATTCAGTTCACATTGTACAGCCCATTTGTTAGACTGCACGTCAACTATAGTCATTCTATTGATATTAGAAACTAAGCTCTCATCTGAGTCAGGCTCCTGCAATGTAGCATCAGAGTCAGAATTTTCAGACTCCACTAAAACTTGGTGTGCTTTTTTCTTTCTGAAACTATGGGACTTCCTCTTCATATTTCCCTGAACCTGTTTAGGTGAACAAGAAGCAGCCGCCGCAGTGCTAACGCCCGCTTTATCAGACTTGCACATACGTCGCAGATGTCCTACTTCCTGACAAATGGAACAAGTAGACTTCCTCCATTTACAGTCTGGGCGTATATGATTCGATAATCCACAGCAATAGCACGTTAAATTTGCTTTACTCTTAAACTTTGGATGCTTTCCAGAGACTTTATGCACGGATGAGGCTTTAAAATGACTAACATCAGATTCAGCTCTTTCCTGAGCGAGCGCAACCTTGCAGGCTTCATCAAACGTGACTTTATCATAGTCCATTGCCATCAGTTTTTCTTGGGCGCATGTATTCCGCATTCCCGAGACAAACCTATCTCTCAGCATTTCTTTTAGTGATGCACCATAATCACAATTTAATGTTAACTGTTTGAGAGCTGCAATGTACTCTGAAACTGACTCGCCAGAACGTTGCTCACGCTTGAAATAGCTTACCCTTTCAGCTATAACTGAAGGTTTTGGATCAATATTACTCTTTAGTAAAGTATCAATCTCACTCATGGTTTTAGAATTCACAGCATCAGGTGCACATAAATTTCGCAAAAGACCATATGTTTTGCACCCTACACTGGCCAGAAAAATTGGAACCTGTTTGTCTGTTGGAATGTCAAAGGCAAAAAAATGATTTGTAAGCCTTTCATAGTAAATTGACCAAGACTCCAACTCTGGCTTGAATTCATCAAACCTCTTATGAATTCGAGTAGGGGTGGGGGACCCAGCTGCTGGCGGATTTCTCGGCATTATGCTAACTTCCTCACTGTCCTCACTTATACCCTGCTCAAATTCAATAGTTTGATTTAAATTACACTCTAAATCAGAATTCAACTCTGAATTAGACCTTGTTTCAGGTCCACCAAATAACCTTATAGCTACACCTGGTGTAAAGGCTGAACTCCTGAAACTAAATCTTTCTGCTTTTTCAAAATTTTCGCTCATAAGCGATAGCAGAACAACTACAACTACTAAGTTAAACTGCATTTAACTGCAGGACTAGTCCCCTTTAGTAAGTTAGTTTTTAACTTTAATTTTGAAACTCTAGCACAGCTTGCTCTAGCTTAGGCCTACATATGACAAATTTCAACAATTTCACTGGCTTTTGTGTAACCTGCTAGGTTACTCAGAGAATGCGGTCGCAAATCACACCTCTTAAAGATTATAGAAACACTTGTATTTCTCTTACTCAATACCAATTGTTTAAATCATATGCCTTTTTAAACCTCTTTTAGCCAAACAACTGCACTTTTTCAATTAGTTTACAACACTAATTCTTGTAAATTCAGCATTTTAACCTGAGTTGACATTCTTAATAATGCAATGTAACAGTTAATAAATGACTGACATTTAGCAAAAACGACTGCCTAGTCAAAAATTAAATTACAACAAATTTAATTTTAAACACTCCTAGCCTGCGCGCAACATTCCCACCGGCCTACAGTGCTACGCCACAGGTCCTCAATGGTGCACTTGGAATTCACGCACAAACGTTAATCTTTGCCCAATTTTGGGTCTTACAAAATTTTCACAAAATACCTCGGGAGTATTTGACCAAATACCCGTATCCAGGATGTCCTTTGTCCCTCTCCTGCGTTGGCCAGACGTCTTGAAGAAGCACAATTTAGACCGCTGGGCCACTTTCTCTGGCTATTGCAGCCTGCCACACTGCAACACTCCAGGTACTAGCAGCCCCCTAGCTACGGAATTTAAGTTTAAATTAATAAATTAATACTTATACAGTGCCCCAAGCCTGGGTATACCGTATTTCAGCAATTTACGTTGGTTTGCAAAAGTATGGATTCAAATTTTCTTTCCCTAGATATTTCCTAATCCTCGTCGCCATTAGTGTATACTGCACAAGTTAATGGGTTCATGTTGTGGTGACCCATGACCAGAGGAAATCCCTCCGAATGATTGACAGCTAGGAGACCTCCTTTGTGAATGACTGGCAGCCAGGTAAAAGGCCCTGGCTGGCTCTTTTATAGACTTAGCTTACAGTACCAGCATGCACTCTGATCCCAGAGTGCATCATACATACTTAACATGCAAAGGTAGCCACCTAGTGGCAAGTAAGCAAGGATACAACATTAGTGGCTAAGGCCACTTGAGATAACTCAATAAAGGTGCTATCCAATACACCACAGTTATAGCGACGGGGAATGGTTGTTGGACTTAGAAAAATTCGACATCGACGTGTAGCGTTTTTTTTAAACACCCTTTAGAACTACAAATTTATTATAACTAAACTTCTCGAAAGCCTCCCACCCACTCCCCTGCCCAAACCCACTTCCTATTCCGTTATTCACTGCTAGAAAGAAAAAAAATGTTCAACTGTACACGTTGGTCCTTGTTTTGCTGGGTAACATGTCAGCGATTAGTTTGATACAAAACAAGATGCACTAACACTGCATTAGTAATTCGACGTGTCGTATGGTAGAATAAAAAAAAATCTGTAATTGACGTATGAAGTTGGAATAGCAGGCATACCAACAGGACACTATTAAAAAATCTGAATGCATGGTGTATTGAAGAATACCTACTATATTGCACATTATATTAAAAAAAATTGTCTCGTAACTTTTGCTACTACGATACGGCAAATGAGCCAGAATCTTGTGTGCGACGATGCAATCACTGACCACATAAGTTTTCATCGGACGCTGATATTGGTATTCTTACAAAAAAACAAAATGAAAGCTTCGTTGTTTTACAGTTTCCCGTACCCGTTGTTCTTGTTCATCAGACTTTTACATTTTTTAAATCTTCGAACACCATATTTCATACATTCAGCAGGTTATTTGGTGGGGAGGGGAGTAGGAGAAATCATATTGCACTGAGGTTACGTCAAGTTGACTACTTTAAATTTATTTACACTTTTTAGGTGTATTAACAAAAGTTAAAATATTCACACGAAAATTGTGACAAAGTCCACATTGAATATAACACTGCAATTCCTGGGGCCAATTTTTGTTAGGCTGCTCAATACAAAGTATTTGTTTTACTAGCGTTTTATAATTATCTTTATTATTATTATTTGTAATTTTAAATCTGTGGTTAAAACTAATGTCGAACCAATAAAACTTACGTGAGTCTTCCTGTTACGGATTTTTAAAAAAAAATCTGAAATCAGAGGCCATTAGGAATATCCCGCCCTTCCCTCCCTCTGGCCAGTCCGCTACTGTGAAAACAGGACATCATTCGCTTTGCTCACTCGTTCAATAGGAAACAACACCACAAATACGCGTAATAAAATACTGTAATATATCGCACCCGAAAAGCAGCGAGGATGGCGCAGTAATTAACAGCAAAGGTCTTATACGAGCATCGCATTCATTGTACCGTCTAGATTCAATCATAGAAATTCTGTGTACCATCCAGATCAACGCAAAGGCAAGTGATGACTCACTTTGTGTTGTTCTGCGCCATACGAGATGAGCCGTCGCGACGAACACGATAGCCTCTAACCGACCGCAATGTTGAAGAGCTGACTTGCCGAAATGCGCAGTTACACGCCGCAATTTTTCGTATGATGGGCGTTGCGCGCACACCTTTACGCTGAGGAAGCGCTGACGTCAGCTACTGATCGTGTACTATTTGACGTCGGTTTTTCGCTTAGAGACCTTTTTAGAGGTTAGCGAACTAAAACCGGCCTAAATAAAATAATTACAGCATAATACCTTGTGTACTGGCACACTGCAACTCACCTACCCGCATACTTGAATTTCGTCGGATCAGAATTGAACAAATGTGTCTGGTTCTTGAGGAGATATCGCTGACGTAAACGGGTTACCCCCGTTTTTTGGCCACAACCACATTAATTCGACGTGTGACACGTCGAATTAAAAAAATACTCGATTCCCCACGATCCAACTACCTTGAATGCAAAATCCCACCCATGATTCAGCTGGCTACCCATGACTTCGTGCTATTGACTCTTCCCTAAAGTGGGCATAATCCAACACTGCCAGTGGCCTTTTTTGGTGGAAGAACGATATATTTTTCATTAGGATTGAACGAAAATTTTAACGAGCGAACGGAATTTTTTTTATCACTCATTATCTTTTATAACATTTATTTGCAGAGACTGAAAAAAAAAAGCATGCGTGGGGATGTTAAACATGAGATGAATAACTCACTGTGCGTTTCTAAACTCAGTATTCTCTGGCATTACGACTGTTAGCCTACGGTTTTTCGATCAGCGTCCCTTGGGTATCGCCGTATCGGCCTCTGATCGTAAAACCATGTTACTGAGAACGCAAGTACAGCTTAATGATGTCGTACTAGCACTAACAGAGTAGTCATTTTCTTATTGTACATTTTTTTTTTAGTTCAGTAACCAATTAAGAAGTCGTAGCATGGTTAAAACGCAATGTTTTTTATTCAACGATCAAAAAGAAAACGCCATGGGGGGGGGGGGGGAAGGGGTGGCAAGTTCATTTCTGTGTGAGGCTGAGGCCTTAAGCTTTCTTTTAAGCTGTTAGTTTTCGTTAAGAATTAAAAAAAAAACTATAAATAATATTTAACTTAACTAATCTAACCTTGTGTGGTTATTCGGGGACAGCATTGGCTTGTAGCGTTCTTCTCACAACTTCATCGTTATAATCTCCGCAAAATGTGCCGCACACGTTTACTCCTTTTCTGCGTAAGTAAGTAAGTAAGTAAGATATTTATTTCCATAACTAGGAAAATGGAAAACAGGAAGGGACTGTTAGGTTCCGCTAACACCTGTCCAGCATTAAAAGGATAATATTAATACATTAGATAAAAGAGAAATAAGATACATACAACCAATTATATGACTAAAAGAGGAGCAATTGTAATATACATAAAACATTAAAAAATATTAAAAGCAAAACCTATTAAAAACACTTTAAAAATATTAAAAACAAAACATATTAAAAACATTTAAAAAAATATTAAAAAGAAAAGCGTATAAAAATATTTTTTAAATATTAAAAACAAGAACATATTAAAAACATTTTAAAAATCTTGCAAGATCGGTCGTTTTAAGAAGTTGTCTAAAAATACGTAAGTTCGCAGAATCCACCACCTCCGATGATAAGCTATTCGAGGGGTGCACCACACGATTTGAGAAAAAATATTTTCTACAGTCTCTTTTTTTAGGCGCAACCATCAGTTTCAGTGCGTGTCCCCTAGTATAGCTATTGCCACGAACCACAAAGAAAAGCTTTGGGTCAAAATCAATAAATCCCCGTAGGATGGAGAATGTTAAGCATAAATCTGCGTGCAATCGCCGCAGCTCGAGAGACTCGAGACCCAGCTTACTAAGACGCATTGCGTAAGGCAAATTGTAGTATCCCGGAAGATATTTCGTGAACGAACGCTGTACAGATTCAATATGTTTGATGTCTTTAAGATGATATGGAGACCAGACTGGGCTGGCATATTCGAGAATAGGCCGCACATAGGTTTTAAAGGCTTTAATTAGAGTAGGCACGTCACGAGAGATAAAACATCTTCTCACCACGAAACTAATTCGTTTTGCCCTGCTAACTAGCTGATTACACTGGTTTGAGAAACTAAGGTTTGATGAGAAGTAGACAACATGATCCTTAATACTTTTCTCGGCCTTTAAGGCATGATTTTTATGTAAGTATGCATGATTTCTATTATTATTACCAAGATGGAAAACAAGATATTTGCTATCATTAATAGGGAGCTGCCACTTATCTGACCATTCGAAAATGGATTCCAGTGATGCCTGAAGCAGTGAATGGTCATTAGAATCAGTAATGGGTCGATACATCTTGATATCATCTGCGAATTTTGGCAATTTAACATTTATTGAGTTAGACGACAGGTCAGAAATGTAAGTAATAAATAACAATGGGCCCAATACTGATCCCTGTGGGACACCACTGGTTACTGGTAAGGAAGAAGATAAGGTGGTTCCCAATTTTACTGCTTGAGTTCTGTTCCTAAGAAAATCCTCAAGCCACTGAAAAATGTTTCCGCTGATACCCATGTTAGATAACTTTACTAGAAATTTGGCATGTGTCACGGAATCAAAGGCTTTGGCGAAATCAATACATAAAACGTCAACAAGTTTACCGTCTTCCATTGAAAGCGTCCAGTCATTAAGACAGGTTAAGAGCTGAAGGGTCGTCGAACGACCTGGAAGAAAGCCGTACTGGTCATCTGGTATAAGATTAAATGAATATAAGTGGTTTAGAAGACCATTCCGTATAATCCGCTCAAGGATTCTACATGGAACACACGTGAGCGAAATCGGCCGATAATTTATCGGCTCAGTCGTATTACCCTTCTTGAAAATAGGCACAACATTAGCGTGCCTCCAACTGTTAAGTACAGTACCCGTGTCTAATGATCTTTCAAGGATATGAAACAATGGTCGATACAGTTGATGAGCAAGTTTCTTGTAAAAAGTTGACGAGAATCCATCTGGGCAGATAGCCGTACTGTTTTTTAATTTATTGAGATTTGTAAAATGGTTTCTGGTGTAAAACTGACATTTTCAAGTTTATTTATTATATTAATATTAGTATTTGAGTTATTCCACGGCTGCCCAGGAACAGGTACGTTTAAATCTGGTTTCGTTACGATCATTGCTAACGAAGTTGTTACAGAACGTATGGTTTAAGGCATTAGCCTTCTCGACTTAAGTCGTTAATACTTTATTATTGTAGTGCAATGGTGGGATTGATTTAGTTGTCTTCGTTTTCTGTCTGAAAAATTTGTAGAGGGAACCCATAGTACCCACATTTAAAATTTGTTGCTCAGACGTTATTTCGTGCATCTTGCATAGTGTTTTAATTTATAGCTGCAGGTCTTGTACAATTCCAAATTTATCGGAGATCGGTTCGATTTCAACCGTCTCCATAGGGACCTTTTTTTTGCCATTTGCTTTTTAATAGAGCTAGGTATTCTAGTTCTAGAATTTTTTGATTTAATATGGTATTCCGTAGATTCAGTAGCCAGATTTGTTAAAACGATCATGAAAGAATTCCACAGGGATTCAACTGTGGTAAGCCCATCAAAAAGTGAATTCCAACAGACGTTTTTTAATTTCGTGCTTAAGGTGTCGTAATTAAGTTTTGAGTAGCATTTTGACTCATTAATGTCAATATTGTGATTGCGATTGATATGAAAGGTAACAGTACTGTGATCACTGGTGCTAAATGGAGCGATCACGTCTGTGTCGAAGATAGTTCGTCATTCAATCCTGAATTGGCTACTTCTACACTCGGAGGGTTTTTTAGTATTACTAGGTAGTACATAAAACGACGTAGATTTGCTTATCCTTTTCGAATAATTGCTACATTGTGGTACACAGCATCGCATTTGTTTGTTTAATTTTAGCAAAAATCGAAACCGAATGAACGGGAAGTGGAAGTGGAGGTTCTCGCGTTGTCTCGCTGCCGGTCGTGGCGCATGCGCTCTGGCTAAGTTGCTGTTTACTGTTTCCGTATGTTTCGCCGTAGTTCCCGATGCTTACCGTCAACAACTGAATTTAAAATGTAATAAAAATGGCGCCCCCTACGAAAAGTCCATATCTGGACCCATATCTGGCTATTCCAGATCTGGCCAGATATGTCCATATCAGGACTTCTGGATGTTCCTGATCTGGCGAGGTCAAGAGTTCCCAGATATGGATGAATTTCCAGATCTGGCCAGATAGAGCCATATTCCATATCTGACCAAGTCATGAATTCTCACTGGATGAACAACCAGGGCCGGTGATTAAACCTCGTAGAGGCTTAGTGCTTAAAATTATTGCTTATTGTGGCCATCTGGGACGACGCTAAGGGGAGGGGGGGGGGCGCTTGCTCCTCTAGAATTTTGCCCCTCCCATGGCGCCCCCTGGTAATATATCAGATCGCAATCAAACGTATAAACGAAGAAACCTCTGGTTACTTAAGAAAACTATGTTAGTTTCTTTCACAACGACGGGAAGGACTTGACGTCACATCAATGGAGCCTAGAGGTTGTTACTGTGAGAATTGAAAAATCATCTTTTTTCAGCTGAATTTAAAACTATTCCCAAAAAAATGGTGTAGAAAACAGTTAAGAACTTTGGGTGTGAGAAAGAATTGCAAGATTGTTATTTTTACTTTTTTTGGGGGGGGGGGGGGGCCCCCCCAAAAAAGAATTTTTTCCCCCCCCCCCCGGCTAAAATTGCTGCCCCACTGCCGCCTCCCCAGTAAATTGATTCTAGCGTCGACCCTGCCTCCAGTCCCATAAAAAAAGTTTTTTTTTTTTTGAAGAATTTGTTTTGTAAAAACAGTAAAAGTAAAAAAAATGTATTTAAAATTGTACCTTATTTTATTACTGTGGCCGAGAGCCTCCCGTAAGGCCTGTGGCCCGGTGCAGCACCCAAAGCACCCCCCTTAATCCGGCCCTGTGAACAACTGGCATGGCCAGATTCGCTCGCTCAGCCTTTAACTAAGTATGACTGCAATAACGAGCAATAATTTTCTGCCTGAAAGGCCGTAATGCGATCAAAAACGTATCAGTAATTCTAAAAAAATTGGCAAATTCGCGTTTGTAATTATAGTATTTTTATTTTTTACAAATGCAAGTATCGCTTGTTATTCATTTAAACTAGTAGCATTAATCAGAAGACTGAAGTGAATATAATTTGCTGGTTTAATAATAGTCGTCGATAGTTTTGAATAGTTTCCATAGTAACTATCGGAAACCGACTTCGGAATTTTGAAAGCTGTGTGCATGCGCGCAGGCGCGGTGAAAAGGCCATATAAACGTTGGCGACGCTCATACCTGCTGTTGTGTTAACTAAGGGGTGAGGGATAATCGTCTAACTGGAAAATCGCATAATTGGAAGAACGTATAACGGAAAACAGTATAACGGAATATCATATAACAGGAAATTCGTATAATGGAAAAGCGTCTAACTGGAAATTCGTATAATGGAAAATCGTCTAATATCCCTGCCTCGCTCGCGCTGCCGCGCTTGCTGCGGCTATACATATAACATCAGAAACCACATTTAGACGTTAATCCAGTTAGACGTTTATCCATTATACAATTATCCATTATACGATATTCCGTTTAGATGCTTTTCCAGATTTTTTATTTAGTCAGATTTTAGACAATTATCCCATTATACGATTTTCCAGTTAGATGTTCGTCCGACGCCCCGTTAACTAATCCGATTGCGCAAATACGGATCACATGGCCCTTAGCTACCCAATCCCAGCTGTCTTTGCTTTTAAAACTTGGAGGAGTTGCTGATCCAAAATGGCGAACCCCCGTGATGCAAGAGTTGCTGTGAATTTCTGAAGCATTACATAGGATTTCTGTTGGCATAAGAATGTGATCCGAAAGGTGAGCTGTGTTTAAAGGTCTGCTGATGATCAAACACTACATTTCGACGAACGATGAGGAAGTTCTGTGTGGCCCGCGATACGCGTCGTGGTGTGTTCTACGTGATGGCTGGTTTTGACCGTGAAAGCTTTCGTTATCGACCTCGCAATACCGGGACTGGGACTAGGACTAGAATGCATGGCTGAACTGTGTGGCTAAGTGACCGACAAATCTAATACAGTTATCGTTTTCTTGTGTGTTTTATTTGATCGTCGTTATTACATTAAGGTACTACTGTGCCTGGACTAGCTGTGAGATGCTAGCTGCATACATCTTTATGAACTGGAAAAACTTTACGCCTTGTTAGTTAGTTAGTTGGTTAGGTAATCGTAAGAGAGGTTAAAGTGATAAATCAGTGCATCATTCACTTGTGGTACCGACATGATAATATTCGTGTATGATATACAGTAATTCATAAAATGTGCATATTTTGAGAAATGGAAATGAAAGAATTTAGTTCAATCTGGTGTCAATTTTATTTTATTTTGAGGAACATTCTGTTTAACTTAAAAAATAGTTTTGGTCCACCTCTTTGAGTTCGAAATAATACTTTTAAATTATAAATTCTTTACTTTTGGCCACAGTTTAAGTGTAATTTTGTTCCCTTCAGGTCTAGCTTTTTTTTTACTGGGCTTATCTTGGTAATTTTTGTTTACTTGTTTTGGGTGGCGAGGCCCACTATAGTCATGATACAAGGAGGGGGGGGGGGAGAAAAGCTACCCTGCAAAAAAATACGAGCCAAGGTGGTAAAATCTTAAAAGAAAACCTTACTTAAAGCTTTTTTTACTAAATATTTCTCTCCATTTTAACCATTTCTAACGTTTCTTACCGTTTTACGTAAAGTAAGAAACAAAGTGATGATAAGTTTTCAGAGGACATAACTTTTCCCCTCCAACTTTTCTCACCCAATACCGGAAGCAAGAATATTTTTTTTTATTAAGGCCTAATTTGTACTATGCATTATTCGCCCCAATTCATGTGAAAGGTTGCATAAGAAGTGTGGGTGTCAAAATTTGTTTTAAAAAATGCATTTAAAAAAAATCATTAGTCTATTGAACTGAAGTTTGCGAAATGAAACCAAGCTAATGTTTTTTATGCTTTTTTTATGCAGTTTTGATTATTATCCCACATAGGCTATATTTTGAAACGATGAAACTACAAAACTGAAGCATACGTAGGGCCACCTCGCACTGGGTAACCAGGTCGCTGCGACCAATGAGAACGTAACCAGGGCACAACGGCCACTGGGATCCCTGGCGGCGTACAGGTGACCGCATTAATTTTTTACCGCGTGATCGAGAATTATCAAGGGAAAACAGAAGTGGCCGCACAGCACATCGCCATGTTTTTTGGCCGCCTAGTGCGCAGGGGCCCGTAATGTACTTAAAAACCCTGAAGATATGAGTTCACAACAGATATTGTCGATAAATATTGACTATACTCGTACAGCAGGTTCACGCAATACCAAATATCGTGCAATAGTCAATTACTGGCAAATTTTTAGCGATTTTACTGCCACCTTCTTCAGACCGAACCCAGAATTCTGCTTGCAGCAGCTCGAAGAAACTTCCTGTTTATTGGAGCTGTTGCGAGCAGAATTCTGGGTTTGGCCTGAAGAAGGTGCCAGTAAAAGGCAACTGGAAAAGTAAAAAGTAAAATGACGGTGATGTCAATCTACAAGAATGTTGACTATATGCATTTGGAAAGTAAGTACGAAATAAGCCAACAGCCAAAATGTACATAAAAACTAACCTAGAGCAGAAGAATAAGATTAAGCCACCTTTTTTACTATGATGCTGTATATGCTATTTCATGGAGCAACATTCTTTCGAACCAATAACAAGCCCCCTTCAGATGGGTACGTTGTCCTACCATATTATGAGGTATGGTGGTATTTACAGCGGGGCAGGTACACACCTGCTGAGTCGCATCACTGGAAGGAGCCATGAAAGCAAGCTACATACATTTTACTTCTACAACTACCTAACATTATATCTCGTTAAGTTTTTTGTTGGTTTCGGCTACTGCTGATGTCTTTTTTTGTTGGTTTTTTGAAATTATTAGGCTAGGCCTAGAAACAATTCTATTTTGCATTAATGCTTGGTTCGCAAACAGGTTTGGTTAACGAAGACTATTTTTCAATTGAAAAAAAAAAACATTATAATTAGGCCTAGCCAATAAAAAAATATTCTAGTATATTTGGCGTAGTTGCATTGCACTGTTGCCTAAGAAAAAGAAGTTTGGTTGCCGTAACATTGTGAAAACTGGTGCAAGTCGATAATCGATAGCGTAATTTTTTTTACTAGGCCTATTTTTTTCTTACCAGGAAAATTTCACAAAATCAGGTATTTTAAAAAGTTAAACCCAATTTTAGAAAGTTCAATCTATGTTTCGTTGTTTATATATGCAGTAGCGTAATTTTTAGCTTCATAGTATGGGCTGGAAAATTATAGGGACTGCTGATAAGAGCTTTTTTCTGTCACTTGCATGCCACCATGGAGGAAGGTTTGGTACGTAACCAAATTTTATTTTTTTAGGCATGAATGCAGAACCGCTCCTATGTAAGAAAAAAACATGCTATTTTGCATCGTTTCATTTTATGTTGCTGACATATGTTAAAGCATTGATATAGGATCTTTTTTATCGATAGCCTAGCCTACTACGCGTGCCAGTTTTAAAAAGTGGTGTTGGAATAGGTTAACTTTACCAAAATTTTGTCTATTTCGACATTCGAATAGGCCTAAGCTACACCATTTTAAACATGTTCAGACAGTGTTTGAAAGCTGCTGATGTCTAGTTGGAAGCTTAAATATTTCTCAAGTTACTTGGCAAGAAATGCCCGTAATGAAAAAAATAAAACTAAACTCCCCACACTGAATGTTTAAGAAAAACTATTGAAAAACCATATTTACGTGGCCAGGTTCCAATACCACTTTTTAAATACCGACACTCAGCACGCCAACAGCAAACATATTAAACCAATGCAAGTAGCTAACGTCTTTGCCAAACCTTTTTGTATAGGCTAGTTCGCTAACAAGTTTTGGTTAGGCCAAACAAAAAAAAATGTTTGGTTTGCATTACACTGTGAAAAAAAATAGGGTCGGTTGGTAGTTTTTTTTTTACACTCTTTTTGGGTTACTAAATCAGAAAATTTTACTTCAAAAAATGTAATTTATTATTTTTTTCATTCATTCGTGTTCATGGAGCAACATTTTCCCTTTTTCCAGGGAGTATTTGACCCATTTTTGTGTAGTAGGCTGGAGTGTCAAATAAATGAGGATTTTTTTTTTTTAGAAAGAAAAAATGTTTAGGGTCAGTCGGGTAATGCAAACCGAACCATTTCTTTTGTTTAGCCTTATTTACACTGGTAGTAGACATACAAAAAAATACGGCTTGTAAAAAGGATAGCATATGCCCGATCGGTTCCTAGTTTGGGATGAAAGTAGACAATGCCAATCCAAGAGCAACACGGGCATCGCTACCCCAGCCGAAGCCATGGCGCCAGAAGGTGTGATGAGGAATAATTTTGCTAGGTAATTGCAATTTGCAATTCCTGCATGTTTTATGTGCCACAATTGACATGAACACGACGTATCAAGGGGCCCTTCCCGAAAATGCCAGGGTTGCTGACGTCTGACCTCAACCAGAGACCTTGCGCACATGAAACAATCATGCTATCGTTAGGCTACCTTGCTTCATACATATTATAGACCTAGCAAGTAATGTTGCTATTGCTTCTCTTTTTATTAACTGATGGCAGTCTTAGAACATTATTTGCCACCTACCCCAACTCGGATACGTTACATTTTCATTGCAAAAATAAACTGAGTCACTGGTATAGTTGTAAGCTTCACAAACGTTTTTTTTGACACAAAGCGACTAAATTAAAATTAGCATAATGTACATTGGTATGGACTAATATTTTCCTTTACTCGATCACCATTGGTTGTGAAACCAAACCTGTTAATTGCCAAATTAAAAAGTACATTTTTAAAACATCGGGTGCTAATTAATTTTAAAAAAAAAGTAGCCTAGTGATAATGATCTAGGACAACATAAGTTTCTAATAAAATGAGTTGCCATAATAAAAAAAAAGTGCGCCAACAGACAGACACAACATTTTAGGGATAAATATTCCCTGATACCTGTTGCTATGAAAGGTAAAAATATCGGCTCATGCATCGTAAAAGGAATCCTAGCCTATTCACTAAGAAGTAATTGTTTGCGCACTTTTGGACTTTTTTTAATTTTCAGAACTGAAGAGATTTGGTCGTCCCCAGGTATGGAAAGTTCTGAAAGGATTGTGCTAGTTCCAGCCAGAACTGGGCCACTGACCGGGTATGGCCATAACTGGATCTGGGCCAATTTTAGGTTTAGCCAGTTATGGCCACATCTGGATGGAACTGGCCGTATCCAGCCAGAAGCGGGCCAATTTTGGATATAGCCAGTTATGGCCAGATTTGGCCAGATTTGGCCATATCCAGCCAGAAGTGGGCCAATTTTAGATATAGCCAGTTATGGCCAGATCTGGCTGTATCTGACCAGATCTGGCCATATCCAGCCAGAAGTGGGCCAATTTTAGGTATAGCCAATTATGGCCAGGTCTGGCTGGATATGGCCAGATCTGTCCATAATTGGCTATATCTAAAATTGGCCCCCTTCTGGCTGGATATGGCCAAATCTGGAAAGCCAGACCTGGGCCATATCTAGTCCCAGATCTGGTACCCAGATCTGAACCCAAATCTGGTTATATCAAAAATTGGCCCACATCTGGTCATATCTGGCTGGATATGGCCAGCCCTTACTGGATATGGCCAGATCTGGCCGTATCTAGCCAGATCTGGCCGTATCTAGCCAGATCTGGCTGTATCCGGCCAGATCTGGCCATATCCAACCAGGTCTGGCCATATCCAACCAGATATGGCCAGATGTGGGCCAGTTTTTGATACAACCAGATCTGGAACCAGATATGGCTCAGATCTGGCTTTCCAGATCTGGACTTTCCATAAGGGGCTGCTCTTCGAATTAAAAGAAACAGCTTTTAGAAAATTGGTATTTGGACATACTAAACCTACGTTAGCCGTTTTTTGTGTGTCTAATGTCTGTGTACGATGGGGCTTATTTCGTAAGTATAAACCACTGGAATTCCCCTTTAAGTGTAATCGGCAGGCCGTTCAATAGACAGACAATCTAATGACAACGTGTGGCCTTGCCAGCTAACGCTGCAAAAGGACGCATACACCAAAATTCACTTGGGCGGCCAAGTGAGTTTTTAAAATAAGGAAAAACATCAGTTAAATTGTGATAGCTGCCCAAAGCTTAACATGTTAAGGATTCCCACCAAGTTTTTTTTTTTTGCTGTCTGAAGTCGTGATATCAAACCCCAAGTTTGGAGGTTAAATGAGAATTTTGATCATTTCTCACTGCTTAATCTCAAATATTTAATTTTACGTTTTATTTATTAGAGGAATCAACTTTGTGTTTTGATATCACACAAATGGAATAACGTTATGAAAAGCCAAGATTGTTTTCGACAGTTAGGGGCCATTCAAAAACCATGTAGTCAGCCAGGGGGTGCGGGGGGGGGGGGGGGGGTTGCCTTTTGGCCATAAGTAACCACAATGGGAGGAGGGGGGTTTCCAAACAAACCACGTGGCCACTGCATTGAAGGGAAAGCCATTATCTCCAATGGATTGGTGCATTTACCGTACAAGAGTTTCTTCGCATACCATCTCACTCAGCCTTACATTGTTTTTATATTGTTCCTACATCGACCATGGAGCTTACCACGCAGTGTGATAGTATAAACAAAAACGGAACGTTAAATGTTTAGAGTAAGGATCTAAAAGTCAAAACCTAGAAGGAACACGGACAAGCTTTGACAGTCAGGGTCTAGGTGTACAATTTTGTCAGTAAGAGGCTGGTAAGCATTAGACCCTTACTACCCAGTGGTTAGCTTAGTTCTTGTCTATTCGGACAGAACGTATGTATGAACGGTTGTAGCAGGTTTTCTTTGTTCTTAGAATGTTGTTATGGTACTTTAAGAACACGATTTTCTTGTGAAGTTTGGTATTTTGTCTTTTGATGCTTTAGAATGTTTTATTATATTTCGTAGATTTATGGTAGAGGATTACCATAATGCTCAATGCTACTGATATGCTGGCATGTTACTAAATTTAAAAAATAATTTTCAACGTAAAGCAAAGCAGGAAACGTATAACCATGCTACCACTTGATCATCGCATGGGTCTTTACAAGAGGATTTCCAGTTTTTCGTTAAAATGTATTTATTGCTGCACACCGGGTAGTAAGGGTCTAATGCTTACCAGCCTCTTACTGACAAAATTTTACACCTAGACCCTGACTGTCAAAGCTTGTCCGTGTTCCTTCTAGGTTTTGACTTTTAGATCCTTACTCTAAACATTTAACGTTCCGTTTTTGTTTATTAATTCGTGCTACTTTTAGAATTGCAGCTAAACTGTAAAACAGTGCAGTTGACGGTCAAAGCTGAGAGTTTAACACAAGAGACCCTAGGCTGACCCTTACTAACCTGGCTATCGCCAATGGTAACAATAGAAACATATCCTTTAATCTTCAGTCTATGTCTTGCAGCTGGCGTTTGCTATTTGGCATTGTTGCATAATAACAATGTTTAAAACAATGTAAAACAATCAATGTGGTGGTTTAGAGCTCCGTAACCCCTGAACCACTTGACCAAATAGAAAGGTCCATATGAAAAGGGCACATCTACAGAGCAATACCTGTAATATGAGCTAAGAACCAGCTGTATAGGACAAATGGTTTGACCTGTAGAGAGGACAGACGAAAGTATCCCCAGAACAACAACAAGCAGAACAAGAAGTTGTCTATTTGGCCCCTGTCTGCATCTCCGGTTTGGCTGGACCGAATTTCACAATTTTTGGACTGCAGATAGACCTTGACTAGTCAAGGCTAGATTCCAAATTTGGTTTAAAGCTGTTTACTTTTGACGGAGTTATATGCTCTCAAAGTTGAGAGTTTAACACAGAGGTCCTAGGTCGACCCTTACTAACACTGGCTATCGCCAGTGTTAATATAAATCCATGCATCGACTAACGCCTGAGCCCCAGGCAACCGAACTGCATTTCCCGAATATTGGTGAAAAATACCGCGGCTTGTCGTAGAAATCTTCAACAACGTAATACTGTGTTTCCTTGACTCGTACTAAATTCATCTAAATCGTGTGCGGCTAGCTTCAAGTGCTTCACTGGGACAATTTAATGCAGTGATGGCCTGCGTAATAATGAACTTAATTGGCTACAATTTTCTACTTTCCGTCTCAGTTACAAATCTCGGATGACGTTTATTCTAGCTGCCATTGCAGATCGCCAAAAAATTTGGTTTAATATTTAATAAAAATAATAATATAATTCATCCATTAATGGAAGGGAAATGTCAGGTCAAACTGAATTGCCATTTACGTCACATCCACTGTAAAAATATCTAGTTGAATACAACTAGCGTCCAAAGAGAGAATTAAAAATAATCATACATTTCATCAATACTATGGGTTTTAAAAATCTGGTTTTAAAAATCTTGATGTTATCAGTCTCAACGACCTCTGATGAAAGAGAGTTCCAAAGTCGTCCTGCACGCAGGAGGAAAAGTTGTGTCCACAGTTTAAATGACACTTTCAGCAGCCAGAGCGAAAGTGGAGTATGGGGGTACCTATCGTTCGGTTATTCATGTCAGTAGTATTATGGACTGGTCTGTCTAGTTTTTTACCACATTAGTATTGGGAGTGATGGCCATTCGGGGGCACATTTTAATCCGGGAGTTTCTGGGTGGTGTGGCACCCCATCTTTAAGCCCAGGACTCATTCCCGGCAGTTGTGTGTTGCGAGTGTGGGCAATTGACCATTTTCCTGCGTGGCCAGTGGGTAGCGAGTGGGAGTTTCTCCTCCTCCTTCGGGCTAGCAGCGACTCAGCCAGCTAAGGACTGGAGAAAGTGGGAAGGCGAGCAAGTGGCAGTTGGTTTAATATTTAAGGCATTTGTGTGTCAGTCAGTGTTTTAAGGACCTATTCAGTCAAAAACCGGCTGACACATGAGGTGGGGTGCATCTACAAGAATCGACTAGGTTTACATCAACTTAAACCCCTTGACCAATTCCCGTAGATGTCCATGGACAATTATCCTTTTTACCGGATGGTAGCTAGAAAAAATAACTGAAGGTTTTACATACTCTACTCCTAAGGTGTGTGCATGCACGAGTAAAAGTGATAGAAGGAGATGTTTTACGAACAAGGTGTAATAAAAGTGTAGGGAGGTATACATATATATATTACAATAATGAAGGGACAAGGATATAAAAAAAAAAACCCTAAGAAGTATAGTATAGGAGATGCCAGAGTTTTGGAGTCGGTCTTCAAGTAGATTGTTGCAGGGTAGGGTTTACGAGTTGTTACCAGTCAGGTTGTTACAAGGTAGAGTTGGTCTTCAGTCAGGTTATTATAGAGTAGAGTCTGGAAACAAGTCTGAAAAAAAAACCATAGTTAAGTAACTAGAAAAATACTAAGGAAATAAGACCAGAAAAATGTATATGTCGGAACTTACCTTAAAAGTATAGGCGTAGACTGTTAGATTTCGAAACTTTTTTTTCTTGCAGGTAAAGGGGAAAAAAAAGACGTGAACAGTAGGTTACTAGTAGGTACTAGCAATACTCCCTGATCCTCAGCTAGGCTTTCCACGAGTTGTGTGTGCGGGGGAATGGTGTAGGCTAGGATAGGGTAGAAGGTGTGAACAGTCTTCAAAATGGACCTGAAAAATACGAAAAACACGAAATTAGCCGTTTGAAACATGTACGAACAGTATGAGATTTTATTACGGAGCGGCGCCAGGCGGAATAGTCATGTAAGTCGAAGGCAAACGTAGTGTAGACTGAGACGGCAGGACGTGGGTGAAGCCTGGCGAAGTAGCGGAGGGGTAGCTGTAAGAATAAACCATCCATCGTCAGTACTCTGAAGGGAGAACTGACGGCTGCAGGGAATCCCCGGTAGCTTCTGGCGGAGGGGATAAGAAGGTGTGCCCTGTAAAGAAGTGATATCGAACGGTCATATTGCGCATCTACGGTCTGTCTACCATTGGGAAGGTTTCTAACATCGGAACAAGTTGTAATAAGTGGTTAAAAAAAAGTAATAAACTCGCTTCGATGTCAGTTCCCTTTCCAGCTGATACCCAGGCGATACTGCTAGGAGGCCCGTAATCCGCTGCGACATGTAAGGGATAAATGCTATCCGTTGACGTGTCGTGTTCATCGCCCGAATTTGGGCTCTCAAATCGCTAGTCGTTTGAGAGGTTTCAACGGCTTTTTATTCTTTTTTCCCGTTGGTTCAAATTGCATGCAGCGTAGTCGAAAGTAAGTCGGCTAGGTTTCGACTATTTATTAACTACGTTAAAACAAAACTAGACGTTTTGTTTTAACGTAGTTAATAAATAGATATGACCAAAACAGAATATGGTATGAACAGTGATAAACAACAGGACACAAAATAAAAGTTACTTCATGTAGAATGTTTATTCGATCAATAAGGGTACAGGAAAATACACTAACAACATATGAGGTTGAAGACCTCCTACTTGAAAAATATATACTAACAATATATGGGTTGAAGACCCCTTACATGAAACGAACAAGCATGTACAAAATCTATATACAACATCAAAGTTTAAGACTCTTAGGATACATAGAAAAGAGGGTTTAAGACCCTACTCTACAACTCGAATGTAGATATTTTAAAAACAGTTAGTAAAGAGAGTTTAAGACTAAAAAAAAAAGCAGCAACTTGACAACGTTTTCCCCCCACAGTCAATTATAACAAGGATTTCCAACATTGAATACAATTTTTATCTACGAAAGGTGTAGGCGTGATAAATTTAAAATGTTTCTTTACAAAACGAATGACTCGACGGTCATTAAAGTCTTTCGTCAGGGGATGAAAATTTTGTTGGATGCGTGTCATGGGGAGACCATTGACTTTGTGGTAAAGAAAATAAAGACAGTACTGGCCACATACCGTACTACACGGCCCTTGGTAAGTGTGTAGATTATTTTGTTTGAAGGTAGAATTTCTACGTAGGAAACGAAGGATGTGCATGTTTTTAGGTTTCAGACCATAACTATCAAAGTAGTCGACGGACGCTTTTGGTCAAAATAGATGGCGACCCAATGACTCCCTGGTTTGGAAGAAGGGTCCAAATTAACGATGTAGGCAGAATGACTAGCTGTTCTAGGTAGTTGGTCGCAAGCATACACATCACCGAATAAAGGTCCGAGTTTCTTGTGACTGCTAGCTGCAGCTCGTAATTGATTAGTTTGCATGTTTTTAGTGTTCGTATATGATATTTCTAGATTGATCAATTTCCAGGACGGTTTGGTGGACCATACATAGCACTAAATTGATCGTTTCTGGAAGCGCTTCTTTAAAACTAATGTCGATACAAAGAGATCCTTGACGAATAAGGTTGTAATGACACTCTCCTTGGCTTTTATCAGCTGTTAAGTAAAAGGCGTATAACACATTGCCTTCTGGGTAGTCGGCGTATGGGATGGATGGAGGCGAGCCCGAGACCAATTTGTTGGTATCTTGAAAAAGTGAGTAATAATTTCGTACGTATAATGAATTTGTATAGACTGGCTTGTACGGAATAGAGGGAATAGTTTTTCCATCGGCTTGCAGGGCGAGGTAATTAACGTCGTAGTGGGCGAAATTGTACGGATTTTTAGTATAACTGCCATTGGGTAGCCACTATTTGAAACCAAGCCGAGAAGACAAAATGAAGGCATGTTTCCTAGGATGGCATTGTCAAGGTTCCCTTGCAAGCTGCCTTGAGGTAGGGGAAAAGTCTTCATTTCCACGCGGCAGATGGGATATTTTGCGGAACCTTCTTTTAAAGCTTGGCTGAACCCGATCAACACTGCCGGTGATAGAGTGACGCGACGAACGAACAATGTTGCGCTAACGATGTTGACATGGTAGCTCGGGGTGGCCTCATGGGTCATTAAACAGAACGCATCTTTACTTCTATTTAATTTGAGACGTAGGTCAACGTTGTTCAATAAGAGTCTGTCTTGTTGAAACAGGTCGCAGTGGGGGCGACCGTACAAGTCTATGATTTTACTATTTTTGATACGTTTGGCACGTTCTTTAAGACCATTATTACTCCCGCCAGGATTAGCAATATCGAAATTACCGGCAGTATCGGCCTGCCACAACTGACTGGAAAGGAGACCATTTTTAGCATCGGAACCGTAGGTCAATAATGTTTCAAAATAAGAACGAAAGGCATAACCGTTGTAACTGTTGGATACTTGTTTTCCATTTAAGGTGCAATCGCATTGCAAAAACAGAGAATGCAGAAGTAGATTTACTGGTCCAATTTTATCAGTGTCAAGTAAAGTCGTCGACACGAGTACTTTGCACTGTACGTGTATAAAAGATTGACTAAAATCCAACAGACAGTCAGCAGCTCCGGGCACTACGAATTTGATAGGGGCGCTGTCGGATAATGTTGCTAAGGTGGTATTCGACCAGGGTGTCGTCGTTTACAGTCACTTGTACTGGTGGTGTCATAAAAAGTACCAGTTCTTCCTTAGTGCATGGGACGGAATCACGGTCTGGTTTCAACGACATGATGACGAGGAATGAAAAGGGATGTAGTACGGTATGGGCCTAAATACTATTTAATCGAAAACGTCTGCCTTTCTTCTAGGTTTACTTCTTCGTTGGGGAGGGTGTTGTAGCAACTTCACCTTCTTCTTCTTGCTTCCGGACTGGCAGCATTTTCTCTTCCTTTTCCTTTTGCGACCCGTTCCCATCTGGCCTCCCGTAGCAGCAGCTACGGCATCGTTTTTAGCAGCCCTTCATCTCGTCCGAGCAGCGTCTTTAAGTGATTGACCAGACTCGACACCGTCTATCATTTTCCCTCCTGATCTTAAGGCGTATCGACCTATTCCCATTAAACCTCTTTTAAGAAACGGGACGGTCGAGCGAAAAATTCCTCCCAAAAAATCTCCAAATCCCCCCGATCCTCTTTTTTATACGTCCCTCGGTAAAATAAGCGGCACCTCCTCTCTGGCTAGGGCAATAGTGATACAGACATTCGCGAGGATCTAATCCTTGATAAGGGACTCGCATTTTTTTTTCTAAGGACGTCGTCTAAAGTGTAGTGTCAGGCTAACTTCTCCGGACTGAAATGGAATGTCCATTCCCATATCCGACATTATATACAATCTTATAGTCTCGAAATTCAAACGAGCTACAGGTTTGTAGTAAGGCTTTGTAAAAATTTCGTTAGTCCTGTCCCCCATTCCAACCCGTACCACTCGTAATAAAGGTGCCAGAACGTCCCCCACTAGAGTTTCAGCCACAATGTCCGAATAAACGTAGAGGGAATTCATTCCTTCGCTCAAGTTAAGTTTTCGCTGGGCAGTAAGGGACTGGTGAAAAAACCTGTCATAGGGTAAACCTACTCTTCTCCCTAAAACGGGGTTTAAGCTTATGACTAATATTTCTAGAGGAATAAATTTATTGCTAGGTGATAAGATGGTGGGGGGGAAATAAAGGGACACGTGGTCCTCAGTCTCGCTGTAACTAAAATAAGGATATCTATCTACGCGGATTCTATTTTTAATAGCTTCGTTCATTCTTTCAACAATTTTGGAGCCTTTCTGATAATAACCCGAAGGTAGACCGACTGACAGATCCGAGGCAAAAGTAACGTAAGAGATCCACCACCCTCCGTCATTTTGAGATTCCAAAACTGTTTCCACGACGACCGTGGCGTCCTTTACAGCCTCGTAATAGCTTTCTTTCATCGCTTTATCTTTTCTCCCCCAACCCAGAAATGTAGCTAGACTGTACGATAAACATAAATTAGCTTTGGGGTGCAACTTGTGACTGATTTTCACTAGTTTATTTACGGAATCGTAATCAAACACGATGGAAGGCATGCCTAGTTCTTGTTCCACGTACGCGTTTAAAAACATCAAAACGTTATCCATAGTGTACCCCACTAAAGAATATTCAGTGCCCAAAACCACTAACGTCTTACTCCCCCTCCCCTCCCCCTCCTCCTCCTCTTCGCGTCCGAGCTGGTTGAGGATCTGCATTTTATTAGGTTCTATCTTTTCAAATTCTTGAAAATCGTATCTAGGGAATTTAACGTAAGTACGGGTCCCACATTTTAACGTCACTCCGCTGTCATAAGCTACATTTGCCCAGTTTCTCGAATATTGGATCTCGCTCAGACCGACTTCCCAACCACTACCGGAAAGATTTATTCTTTGAGCTAGTTTCGTAGTGTAATCGTTAAGTGAGTTTGTACGGAAAAGGTCTAAATTAGCATTCGCTGGTAAGGTGATGTAAAAGTTATCACCATCCATCTTTTATAATTTTTTCAAGTCTTTAGCAGGGATCCAACGATTATGACTCTTACTACAATCTTCGAAAGACACGAGATACTTTTTGTTGCGTCCGACACCTTTGCTTCTCAATACTTTATTTATTCGATGATAGTTCTCGCCGTCCTTTGCCTACTTCGAACAAACAGAAGCGGCCTTTGATTTCCTCCCAGTTATAGTCTTTAAGCCTGACAGTAACTTGCCCCAAAAAACCACGAGGCACTAACACGTGTGTTACGAAAAATATTTCCCACGACCACAAACCCCTGTAAGCTTTATCAAATTTCTCTTTCGATATAGAGATGCGAACTTTATCTCCTACCTTTAAAGGAATCTTTATTTCCTTTCTTTTATGTTTAGTCAAAGCCTGCCCCAACTGTTTTAAATCGTCACCGTACAATTTGCGCCACAATTGCTCGTGGTTCTTTAAAGTGACTTCGTTGGGGGCCATAGCAGTAATTGAATGCCGGGTCTTGTTGTACGAATCTACAATTTTCTGAATGACTGGCACGTATTCGTAAGTGCCTTTAGACATAAAGTAACGATGCAAACTAGATTTAAGTTCCCTTTGAAATCTTTCTACTTTACTATTTTTAATATGTTCATTTTCGGTAGTGAAAAAATTAATGCCTTCTTCCTTTAAATAATCCTGGACCTCTTTCCCTTTAAATTCTGTCCCTTTGTCGCTGCTCAGATTCATTACTTTATGGTCCATACGTTTAAATATTTTCTTAAAGGCTTCGACCATCCTTTGCCTAGTTTTAGTACGTAACACATCCACCCAAGCTTTCCGACTAAGTCCTTCCAAACAAGTTAAAATGAACCTATACAGTTTCTTATAAGTCCTTAAAGATACCATATCGGACAAGTCTCATTCTAAGAAACTCCCCAAACCCCCTACAATTATCTTGTTGCGTTTAAATTTATATCCCGTAGGTTTATGTATGGTGTACGTATCTTGATGTAAAAGCCAGTCTTTAATGTCTGCTAAAGCATAAGATTTACCGTCTTTCCTAGAGCGAGCGTGTAATTTTCTAGCCGGGGCAAAACTGGTGGCCTCGCCTAAACTATCGTAATACAATTTAGTTAAATAAGCGTCCATCTTTTATGCCTCGAAAGAGTCCCAATGGAGATCCGCGTGCTTTCTCCGCCTGTTGCCCCGGCGCCTAGCAACGGGAGGTTGATCGTCTCTTTCCTTCTCCACTATATCCTCCTTCCTTCTTTTTTTGCTTTTTACTTCTTCTACTTTCGGAGGTGTGCTGGCTAGTGAGAGCGTGAGCGGCCCGGGAGAAGCTGGAGGAAGAAGCGAATGTTTAGCGGTAGTCGGCCTGGCAGTTGTCGTTGTCGTTGTTGTTGGGGCTGTTGACAATCTGAATTGATCAATAAACAGATCTCTCTGCTGCTCGAGCTAGCCGATATATTTTGCTTTAAAATCTAAAGGGAGATGATCGGTATTTAAAATAGTATCTATTCGAGCTTGAATTTCTTTTAGTTTGGTATATAGACCTCCTTCGGGCAAGTACAGGAATACGTGGGGCTGACTGTCGGCTGCTACTACAGTTGTTGTTGTTGTTGTTAGGGCATATTTCTTATAAGTATCTTCGGTGACCAAATACATTCTATTCAGTAGAGAACTCCTTATTATTTATTAGCGCCAAATATACCCCCTAGAACCGACAAGGTTGTAGGAATAAGCCAGGGAATAAGCCACGTATAAGGGAATAAGCCACGTATAAGGGAATGGTATAAGCCAGGGAATAAGCCACGTATTAAACCTCCTTTTTGCACTAGCACCGTTTTTCTGGATTTGAGCGAAGCTCGACGGTTCCCTAGAAGTCGGATTTGTTTCTTATACTTCTTCAATTTACAACGAGTGGATGGTGAGACTTTAAGTTTGTTATTCAATAAATTCAAGGCGATTTTGGAAATAACAGTTCACTTGGGACTTGTCGGCATGTTGTAATAAATTCTTGCCTTGTTGATTGCTGAGTTTACACAATGCTTCTAGGAGCGGTCTGTGTTTTCGAACGTTCTTCATCGGGAACTTCATGTCGAATAAACTAAAGTGGTTTCTCCAGGAAATATATGGGTTCGCAACTGAGTCGCGTCGTTGGATTTCAAGTGCATGTCGACCAATAAATAATCGTATTTCTGGCTGGTGATGGCGTCGTCGTAAGCGGCCATGAACTGTTTAGTTTTGGACGGGTAGGCCTTGGCCGCAAAAGTCACTATTTGGCGTTTATCTCTCAAGTTTCTACGTATTGAGCATTTAAAGCAATGTCCCTTTGGTTTTTACCTTGACAGAATAAATTCTGCGTCAAGTAGAAAATTGAAAATTTATTGTGGTGGCCGTGCGCAGCTAGATGTAGCCACGGCTGACATTAAATCGTCAATTATGAGG
>JAHWFP010248733.1:0-33384 GCA_023313725.1 Lithobius niger
GAAATTGATGGCTGCCATTGTGGAGCACACAAGTGACGACTCCACAAAGTGCTTTTAACTTAAACGCAAGTTTTTCTATTTGTAACCAACTAGTTACTCAGTGCTGTAAAAATAATTGTCATGTTTTATTAAAACACAAAAGAAAGTTGTTTTAAACGACAGTTTGACTTCCGAGTCCGATTTAATTTGCATGGGTTATGTAATTACAAAACAATTTTTATTTTAACTCCTAAGTATGCAATTAAATTAACTACCCATCGTGGTGGCAGTAAACCGTGATAGAAAGGGCATAAAAGTTTAGTTAGGACGTTGACGCTTTTCTCCTAACCGTGCAGTAGACACGCTATGCTGTTTTTCCGAATAAGTAAAAACCGCCACTTATGATTTATTCTAAACCAACTACAACTTCGCCAGATGTCGGTGCTATAGACAGTAGGCACCTCAAGACCCTGTAAGCGCCGCTACAAAACTGGTGGCAGTGGTGGGATTTAAAGGGGCTGTGCCACTACACTCCTTCCCCCCTGCCATACTACCATGCCATACTACCATGCCATACTCCATACTACCATGCCATACTCCATACTACCATGCAATTATGAATAAGATGTCGCAGTACAACTCAAACTGCAAGCCCCATAGATGTCAGTAGCAACGTCTAAAAAGCTACAGAAGTAGATATCCGCCTTAAAAACAAACTAAGGCAAAACAACAACCCCGTATCCAGCTGGAGCCGAGAAGCGGCAATTCTCCCTTCACAAGCCGTGAAGCTGCAGACACGCCTTCGGAAGGCACATGTTCCTTCAACCCCTGGAGAAGCCGACCCCCAAAAAGGAAACGGAGCTACTAGAGTGAAAATCCACTGGACTTCACAAGTGACTGTGCTAGAATTTCTACTGGAAGTGCGACCACCACCATTTTGGATCCGATCTCCGATGGGTGATTGGATAAGACTGACCGCACAGCGATTGTGCAGGAAATTCAGGTTGGTGCACATGGGTATAGTCCGGTTGCCAAGCCAAGTGTTTGTTTCATGCATTTTATGTATTTTATTATCCACCTAAGTGCTTAGGTAATATATGAGTGTATTTGTGTGTCCCTGACTGGATTGGATTATGAGAGAAGTGTTTAAGTACTCGCTCTTTTTATGAGAGTTACTTTGAGGCTGCAATTTTAACTGTAAACATTTAAAACTAGAACTTTTTTCCCTTTAAAATTGGAACTAACCTAAACTTTCAACATGGAAGAATTAGAGGTTATTCTCGATCACATCCATTAGAAAGACGTAAAGAACGCTTGTTTGAATTTGGGTCTAATCGTGTGCGAAACCAGGCACGAGCCCGTTGATGTTATTAAAATAGCGTTTAACGATAACAAACTCACGTTGGACGAACCAACAACGAATTACTCAGTGCCATTGAAAAACGTGATGCTGCCATTTTGGTCAAAAAAGAAGTCGCTCTCAAGGAGACCGAACTATTTCTTAAAACCGAACAGTTGAAACTAGAAGCTTTAAAGTTAGAATAGGCTGAAAAAGCTAGAGCTTATGCCGCAAGGGAGGCCGATAAAATTCGTGCCCATGAATTAATGGTCCGTGACACAACTGCCCAGACTAGTGATGCCGCTACAGCACTTGCCATTAAAAAACTCGAGCATGAGTTAGAACTTGCTAACCGACAAATAGAGTTAGCTAGATTAAGAAGTGTAAATGGTAACGATGGTTCCAATCCAGTCCAGGTTTTACCAAATGTAACTTCCGGTCCAAGGGCCGGAAAAATTTCCGACGCCGTTAGATTATTAAATAATTGGGGTCCGAAATCGGAAATCAATTCGTATTTAAAAATATTAGAACGAACAATGGAAACTTACCGTATTCCAAAGTGTGAATGGGTAGCAGGTTTACAACCTTTATTAGGTGAAACTTCGGTAAAAGTGTGCGATCAAATGAGCACAGTTAATATGCATGATTACGATCAAGTCAAATTAAAATTACTCGATAGGTTTGTACAGACTAAGGAGTCCGTCCTATCGTCGTTTCGTAGTCTGGAAAAACAACCAGAACAATTGTATCACGAGCACGCGTTTGAGCTTCAAACTTTGTTCTCGCAGTGGGTGTCATTAGCAGGTGTTAATGGTAATTACGATAAATTGTCTAATTTAATTTTGTTAGAGCATTTTTACAAGCCATGCCCAGTGGGCCTGAGAAAATGGTTGCCAGATCAGATTAAATCTGGGACGCTACAGGAAGCAGCCAAACTGTGTGATGAATATACCCGTAATATACACGTAACAAGCAAACATCCATTGATGTTGCTGTTAAAACTGGCAAAGTGCAAACTGGCGCACAACCAGCCAGCCAAGCCACTAAGGCTTCGTCTAATTCCCAAAATGATAAACAAAACCGTAACTCGTTAGCTAACCCGGTTGGGACTAACAATGACAGCGTGGTTAGCCCACATGCTAAGGCTGATAATCGTGATAGTGTAACTTCTAACCCTAGTCAAAGTAATGTTAGAGCGTGTTATAAATGCGGTTCGTCATCGCACCTCCGCAATCGATGTCCAGAGTATAACAAAACAGAATTTGCAAATGCATGTTTTCGAGTGGGCTCAGATGCCTTAACTGTGTTAAAGCCTAGCACCTTTAAAGTCAGGATAGGCAGGAATAAAGTTCTATGCCTACATGATTCCGGGAGCAGTATATATCTCATTAGTCGGAAACTAGCCACAAACTGGCCTAAACTAAAACAAAGAGTTCAGTGCAAAACCGTAATAAGCGACAGTGTGGTCGAGCTACAAGAGGTAGATTTAATTTTGTAATTAAATGGATGTAATTAAATGGAGGTTAAAATTGCATGTTGTTGCATGTGTTTCAGAGGCTTCCCACTCTGTTTTCCAAATAGTAGTGTAAACGCCCTGTCTAAACTAGATGAATTACGTCAGCCTAAACTACGTAACCGCTCATTTAGCAAGCTTTGTCAGCCTCCTAGAGATAAACATAGAAGAGTTAAATCTGAGGACAACCTTGCCGTAAAAAGTGGGTCCGTTAAAACCAAAGTAAGACCTAAATTTGCTTCTTTCAAGTGCCATTTTGATTTTTTCCCAGAGTTTGGAGAAATAAAATTGCCATGCTTTAACCTAACTTAGCTACAGTTTGGGTTAACGAATAAAAACAAAGTTTATTTCTGACCCTTTTTAAATTAGGACCCGATGTTTTAGGGTTAAACTCTTGTCTTAAGTAAAGGGTGGAAATCGGTGATTGATCATCACAGTTATGGCTCTTTGAACTGGATAATTGTTTTTTGTTAAGACGAAGGTTATAAATCTAACCTAACCATAGTAAATAATGTCTTTATCAGTAAGGGATTATTAATCTTTAAGTAGAACTCCAAACATGATAACTAAAACTAGTGTAGTTTTTCCTAAAATAGTTTTTTTTTGCAAATCTTGTGTAAACTACCAAGACTAACCTAAGTAGGCTAACGTGTAATTTCTCTCCATGTTGAGTTTTTTTCCTTGAAAATCTAACCAAATACTTTTCCTTCATAAGGGCTAAACTGTTGTGAGTGATAGGCCGTTTCAAACGTGGCTCCATCTAGGACCACCTAACCTAAACATAAAAATTGTGTTTACTGCCTTAATGTCTTAAATCTTCAAGACTGCTTCATTATACAAACCTGGTAAGTCTCATACAAATACAGATACCATGAGTGATATTTTGTTTAAACCAGTGGTGGAGCCAAAATTTGCTCTGCTTTTTTTTTATATATAAATTTTCTTTAATTGTTAAAGAGGTACGTTGTCAGGGCAACCTCACTCAAAGAAACTGTCAGCTTTCCGTTTCGGACTTTACACCTAAATTTTTAAGTGCCAATGTTATTCTCCGTCACTATCAACGCCTTCCTTTGTGGAAGGATATTTACAGAGATTGTACGACACGTTCAAAGGTTCATTAGCAACATTCTACGGGAGTTTAGTGGTCCCTGGCTATCTCCTCTTAAAGTTTTTACGAAACATTTTTGTCTGTCTACCCCTGGGAGATAAAGGATAGCCCTTTTTAAATGGTTCTTGGGCATAAGCCATAAACCTCCCAGTGTTGTATTTTATGTGTATGTTGTGGGGTATACCTCAAAACCCTTCTGTGTTTAATTTTCCTATGTAAACAAGTGGTCTGATATACCTTAAATCAGTCCAGTGCAAATCTGTTAACTTTAAATATAGCTTATAGTTGTGCATGCGCTCATAGTACCCTCTATTCCGATCCTTATCGCAAGCTAGGTCCTGAGGAGTGCGCCTCGTGGTTTTTTCCTATGCTTTCCAAAGAAATAAAAATAGCATTCTGTACACAGCGGACGAGGTAATCAATAAATGTTGCGATTATATCATTTAATAGTTAACAGTTACAAAAACATAACATGTACCTTTTATTTTGCTTATGTATTCCAACGATGTGTACGATA
The DNA here is from genome assembly GCA_023313725.1 of Lithobius niger. NCBI lineage: Eukaryota > Metazoa > Arthropoda > Chilopoda > Lithobiomorpha > Lithobiidae > Lithobius > Lithobius niger. The sequence goes on from JAHWFP010248733.1 coordinate 4,457, forward strand.
TTCCTGCACAGGCAGCGTGGACCACCAATAACGTTTATTTCTGTGAAAACTAGTGTTTACAACTTTGTCAATTTTTCGTTAATTAAATTTTGCGACAAAATTACAAAAAGACAACAAAACTTAACAATTTTATTTTAACGTAAAATTAGTCCACTTTTAAACTTGTAACTGATCGGGAGCTAGGAACAAGTAGCTCAAAATCTTTTTTGCACATTTTGAAAGTAAATGGCAAAACAACAAACTTCAAGGATGTTGGAACTTTCTGTGTTGTTTGATTGCATGAATCAAGGGCGTTTCTTTGCAAATTTTTATTACATGGCTTGGCAGCTTTTGTTGTAACATACCTATGTGCACTAATCATTTGTTATAGGCTTTCATTTGGCGTTCAACAGGAGCCCCAAATGAAATCTCCCGTGTGGGGGCGTGTAAAGTCATGAGGCCTAAAATACTGAAGATTGGTTAGGAGAACCGGCACCAACTATCAAAAACTCGGGGACTCTTTATTTTTTTTCTTAGCGCGACGAGCGCTAGACCTATTTCTTCAACTCCAACTTCAAAAATGTGTACCTTCATGGAAAATGGACTAAAACGACTCTGGTTTTCAACATTTAATAGACCTGAACTTTATCTATCATCCTGTAAAAACAGAACTTTAAATTTCAACCTACTATGTTCACTACAGCAGTTTGAAAAAGTGCTCAAACTGTGTGCCGACGCACGCAATTCAAGTCGCCATCTTCCCCAAAACAATTTGTAAATATTTATCTGTACTCTCGAATTATTTTACAGGCATAAAGTCGACTAGCTTAGTGTGGTTTTAGATGTACCAGTACTCTACGTTTTTATTTTTGCTAGGGTGACGATTTTAGGAACCATGAAAACTTCGACTACTCTCATGTTATTATTTGCGGCTGAGATAATACACTTTAATTTTTATGCATTATAGCATTCAAACACAAGCTGGTTTATTTTAATATTTTCCCTAGGCTTTTATAAAAGTATAATTTAACGTAACTTCTTCTCATGAACTCTACCTTGTTCAAAATGGCAAACACAACTACTAGTATTTTACCAGACATTTTCAGTGTGTATCTTATCTTTTTATTTCAGGGCTCCGACCATAGTGATCTCAATCCGAATGCAAAGTAATAGCCTTATTCCTTCAATTAAAACCCGTTTATTTAATTTTGAGCATAAAACTCCGTTCCCCCCCCCCCCCCTTTCAATAGTTGCGATACATAATATCGTAGTTTTTATTTATAGGCCTATTCACGTTGTTATGAGTTCCAAACTCAGTTGCTCTTTCAAAACAAGGCCTCTAATGCCCAAAAGTCGGCAATTCGCTTTGCTCTTCAAGCTCCTACAATTCCCTTCCAGCCAAAATGCAGTATTCACTTTCCCCTCCACTCAGAGTGTAAAGCTACCCTGCCCGTCCGCGCTGCCATGTCCACTTCCGGTATTGACAGCCTGGCCGATCTGAGTCGGTCTCTCCTCCTCCCGAGGTCCCCCCCTCCCGGGTCGCTCTCCTACAGGCCCGCAGTTTCCCACTACCTGGCTGTCAAGCAGCAGGTATAAAACTTGGCTCCAGTGGGAAATCGTTATCATAGCTCAAGACTCAAAGGCTAAAGGTCAGTACGGGGGTCGGAGCAGGGATGTCCTGTCCCAGTGTTGCCATGCAGGGCAAGGTAGTACTTTAAGGGTAACTAGTTTAAACTTAGAATTTTTATTTTGGAACTTATTTCTAAATTAATAGTCAAAAATGTAAACTTAACTTCTGCCTTTGAGTAAACTCATGGGTAGCCAAAACACCATCGGCATTTCTGGTCTAGGGCACCCATAATTTAAGGGTTTAAGGTCCCCTTCATAAAAACTGGCTTTTTTTCCCTTATTTATGTAAACTCAGTGTTTATTCAATAATCCAAAGATCACAGAGATCTAGCGTGTGTTATCATCAAGCAGAGCTTTTGAAAGGTAGTTTTCCTTATAATGCTAATCTAGATTCAGTGTGATAGTTGAAGTGATTTTAGTGCAAGAGTTGCTAACGTCTTTCAATCGACTGTTTTACTAAATGTAAGAATCATCATGTAATTCAGAGAGCAGTGATAGCTTAACCGACTTTTCTAGTCCAAATTGTGAACTTAATTCAGTTCTGTGCCGATTTAATTGTAAATCAAGTGCTTTTAACTTAAAAGCAAGTTTTTCTATTTGTAACCAACTAGTTACTCAGTGCTGTAAAAATAATTGTCATGTTTTATTAAAACACAAAAGAAAGTTGTTTTAAACGACAGTTTGACTTCCGAGTGCGATTTAATTTGCAAGGGTTATGTAATTAAAAAACAACTTTTATTTTAACTCCTAAGTAGGCAATTAAATAAACTACCCATCGTGGTAGCAGTAAACCGTGATAGATAGGTCATACCAGTTTAGTTAGGATGTTGACGCTCTTCTCCTAACCGTGCAGTAGACACGCTATGCTGTTTTTCCAAAAAAATAAAAACTGCCACTTATGATTTATTCTAATCCAACTACAACTTCGCCAGATGTCGGTGCTATAGACAGTAGGAACCTCAAGGCCCTGTAAGCTCCGCTACACATTAAAAACCTAATACAAAACCTGTGTACTGTCGTGTAAGACCAGTGCCTTTAGCACACACAGAAAAGGTTAACCAAGAAATTCGTAGATTGGTTGGCCTTGGAATTCTACAGCCTAAGGAAACCTCTCAATGGTCTACGCCCATCGTCATAGTTCACAAACCGCATGGCCAAATCCGGGTGATAGGTGATTATAAGACCACCGTGAACCCCCAACCGGAAGCCGACCACTATCCAGTTCCCACGGCCGCAGAATTATTTAGTGAATTAGCCGGCAGCGATATTTTTCCCCCTTATTGATCTTAAGGATACATTTCTGTAAAATGAACTCGATAAAGATTCACAAAAAGCTTTAACAATAAATACACCCCTGTGTTTGTTTAGATGGCTTCGCGTACCCCTGGGCCTAGCGTCCAGCCCTGGAATTTTCCAGAGGGTAATGACTCAAGTCACCAGTAAAATCCCCAAATGTGTCCTGTTTTACGATGACATCCTGGTGAGCGGGAAGTGGGTTGTTAAATGCTTTACAAGATGCAGGAGACTTAAGATCGAGAAGTGCAAACTGTCGCGGCCTGAATTAAGATATTTAGGCCACATGATAAATGCGGAAAGCCTGCGTACACTCTCTGAGGTTATCGAAGCAGTCACAAATGCTCCTAACCCAATATGTTGTAACGGCGGACGGTACGACGGCTTAGGTGCGTGTAACGACTCCAGTTTCCCTGGTGTACATGGAGTTTCAGTCAAAGTTTCAGCGGTGATTATAACGACTTTTACGGCATAAGCACAGCGTGGGCTACGTCCCAGCATTGGGTATGGAGCATCGGGTCCTAATTAAAGGGGCCTAACCTCAAAACTGTTGGTATTCACTGCCACCAACGGTGGAATTTAACTGTTTATACAAGCTAAAAGTTACAAATGGGCTACATAATTATTTTACACTTAAACAATTAATCAAGCTAGCAAATGAACTGAAGCTTAAAACTCCTGGTTTTATTTAGGGCAACAAAGAATTAAAAAAACACTTAACATTTTAGTTTGCTTCGTAAAGCTTTTGAGTTAAATTATTTAAAAGCATCAAGTTTGAATTTGAATTTACAGCAAGTAAGTTCACAAGATTTCAGACAACAAACGCTTGTGTTTGAATAAGGTTCAAATTTTCACATTAGAAAAAATAATACTAGGTGCTCCCGGAGACACCCGCACGACTGAACAGCCGCAACTGATTACAGTCTATCTAACAGTATGTTTCATACACGATCAACCGTCCACAGTTATGTTTCTAAGTTTACCAAGTACAAAAGCTCAACCTCCCTTAGTTCCCGCAGAAACTGTTCTAAGAAATAAAAAGCCAGGCAATTTTATACTTAGGCATCAGTATGTTTCTATCGACTTCCACAAAGATCAAACCGTCAGTTTAAATTAAAAAAACCATTTAAAGTAAACTAGAAGAAGTTGGTTTTTAGTAAGAGAACCACTCTGACGTTATGGGGTGAGGAAACCTAATATGCCGCTTAAGGCGTCACCACCATAATTTTCTCTAAGCTAGAGGTTAAGTTTACGAATTTAAACTATGAATTTAGAATATGGGGTCCTAAACTAAACTATCAAAAGCGAAAATATAACATACGAACCACTACCATTTTGCCCTGCATGGCATCCTACAGATGGGACGTCTCCTCTCCCGACTGGCGTCACCCTTCTAGCTTGAGAGATCTGAGAGCTGTGCTGAGGAGGGAGGGGTGTGGGAGCTTTTTATGCTAGAGACCGGAAGTTCGCGCGGACAGGCAGGAGAGCTGCGGTGTCTGATTGGCCGAGGGCCAGGAGAACAATGGAAAGTGAGAGGAGAAATCGGAGGGACAAAGGGTTTTGGTGCAGAGCCGTTTGAAGGAGTAGGGACATGTAAAGATAGGCCAGTTTGAGTTTTACTCAATTGAACTTTGGGAAAAGGCCTTTACTTTGAAATATTGACTATGGAATAAATATTTATATGATTGCATCGTGAATAGGCTCTGGTTAAAGCTTAGTACGTTGGCTTGGTTAATGTGTAAATCATTACTATTAAATTTAATAAGATTTAACTGAAAACTGCAGTGTTATACACCACAACTAGTTTTGGCTGGGGGAGGAGGATTCGTAGTTTATGTACAGTTTGACTTTCGGATGCTTTGGAACAGATCTTTTATAAATATCTTTTGGTTTTAATAGAAGAACACGCTAGCAGTAGCATTCGGATGGTCTCAGTCGTGTTTAGAGGAGAACTGAAGCAAACATATATACACTAAAATTCGTGTCTGGTAGAATGCCGATGTCTAATTACTTCAGACAAATGGTAGCGTTTCTGGGGGCAAAAGTATATATGAAAGATTAAAAAATGATTAAATAATCTAGCTTAATTGAATGCTATAACGCATTAAGTTAAGTTGGATGTTTAACGTTAAAGTTAAAAGACAAAATCTATCGTTATGGAAATTTTTCATGAGGCTTGCGGCCGACAAACAAAATAAAAAGTATCACACTTGAAATGGTTGTCTGTATCCACATGTATGTGACGTTAAGTACCATAAATGGAAGCCCCTCCTAAACTACAACTAAGCCAGTGTTTTGGGGCTTTTTGCCCTAAAATAGAAAGGATAAAATCAAAATACATGAGTACAAATCTTCAATAATGGCGGCCATGGAGAAGGAGCGCTGGAGTTGGTTTTGGACGATTTTCAAATGTAGTTTGTGGATCTTCTGGATGGAAATTTTGGATTTGGGCTTCCCCAAGAGGTAGATATAATGGATGGCTATTAAATGTCGAAGAGTTTGATCGATTCAGTCCGTTATTAAGAAACGGCGAGATTTACATTATCGAGGCATTTGGGCGCTCAAGGAAAAAAAATTCACTTCGTTTAGCAAAAAGAAGGTTTTTCGATGGTTCACGTTTACACGCCCCCAAACGCAAGATTTTATTCAGGATTCCTTAGAACTCGGAATAAAAACTAGAATAGAAGGGCTAGTGCACACAAGATATGCAATAAACACGAGACTGCCAAAATAAGCAAAAGTAGACATGGAATAAAATACACTGTTTACAAAAATGTTGACTTCGCCATTTTCTTTTTTGGGAGGACTAACGTTTTTGCGGCTAAGAAAACTTTAGGTAAAATTAAAAGTTACAAATTAAAACACTGTTTTCGCAACCATTAACTAAATACTGTCCACGCTGCTTGGTGCAGGAATATCGTACAAGTATTTGAAATTGGGGCAAAAAGACATTTATTAAGAAACACACTAGGTTCAAGGTACAAAGTTAAGTTTGTTGTTTCGTTATAACAAGTAAATGAGGCCGTCTATTGCTCTGGTAATATATTCCGTACGGTATCTGCCTCTGCTCAAGTCTAGTCTGGGATGACTGCGATAGGAACCCTCCGCCGCATTTCAATTAACCTAGACTGCATTAGTTGTTAGAAAATCGAATATTATGGGTGTGCCGTAAACGACCAGCTCTATTTACTGTTAAACTACTCCCACTAGAATGGTTTAAGGTTACCTAACAACTTGTTTACATGTTGATTTGACACTAAAGGGTTTTGAGATAAGACCCATAACTTAAACATAACAATACAACGTTGGGAGGTTAATGGATAAAAACACAACAACCTTTTAAGCAGGGCTATCCTCTATCTCCCAGGGGTAGACTGACGATTTTTTATAAAGACAACCATTTCGTTTAAAACTTAAAGAGGAGCCAACCGGGATCAGATTGCAACTCCCGTAGAATATTCCTAATGAATATTTAATTAGTGTCATTACAATCTTTGTTAATATTCTCCCACAAAGAGAAACGTTGATAGTGACAAAAAGAGTACAGCATATGGCACTTAAAATTTAAGTGTGAAGGCCAAAACGGGAATTAACTGGGAGTTGCTTAAGGATGAGCTCCCAACAGACCAATTAACAAAATTAAAAATGCAGGTAAAAATAATTTTCAGTCAATTTGTAACTGAAACGCAATGTTTAACAATTAAATGTTTAACCAAAATTCTGGCTTGATGCAGCAACATTCACTTGATGCTTTTCTGGTTTGTCTCTGAAGTTTGTCCCGGACTCTGAAGTTTTAAAATTTAAAATTCAGCAACTATATTATTTTAGGTTTGGTTGCTCCTAGATGGAGCCACGGTTGTAGCGATAAACTACTCATTGTTTAAAAGAAAACATGCACTGGAAATTTACTTTGGTAGATTTTCGGTTTAATTGCAACAAGAAAAAACTCTACTTTAGAGAAAAACTACATTAGGTTAGATATTAAACCTCCGCCTTACTGGGAATAGCTATTCAGTGCCAGAGCCATAATAAATGCATTTGTTTCCACCCTAGACTGATATAGAATTCACACTAAAAAATTGGTCCTACTTTTAGCAAAAAAAAGGACTGGGAAAAATGATGTTTAAGTTTTGGTATGCTAACACACTGACTTTAAATTAGATTAAAAATTCACGCAACTTTACTTTACCAAACTTTGGAAAAATATCAAAACATTCAGGGGGAACAGATTTACTGCCAACTTTTAAATTGGCAAGTTTACTCGTTTCCAACTTTAGATTGGGGGATGTTTGCTCACGTAATTTAAGCCATTCGGAAAAGCTAAATTCGCTAATCCTAGGTTTTTCTGACATGACTAAACTATGGTTTATATCACTAGCTGACAAACTTCGTTTTATCTTGCCTTTAGGAGGCAGGTTCAACGCATCTTCTTTACACCAACAAAGATGGCGACGGTCCATCCATTGGTTAAAGGAGGCGACTTGGGTCTCATTCGCTCGCAAGGAATTAACTTTAGAAGTTTTCAGCAGACCCCTCTCCTCTGCGGTTGAGGACTTAACGACGTTTGGCGAAAGCACTGTTGGGGTTTAGGGCTTTGATCAATCCCGCGGGGCTGGTTTGATTACGGTGGCTTCGACGTTTCTTTGATTAACGTGGGCCGTGTCTGACGGGGGGGGGCGTAGACACCTCAACTGGCAGGGAAGAAAAATCACGGGGCTGGGCGGTTACTGGTCTGCGCAGTAGGCTTAGCGAATCTAATCCTGGTACGCCCAAAACGACATAGTAGACCGAATTGTTGACCGGTGTAATGCATGCTACCGATTTTAACACTGTGCCATCATATAACTTTAGGCTTAGATTTACCTGGGCTAATGTAAACACTTGGCCACACAAGGCAGTTTGACATTTAATTTTAGGTTTGAAACGTGGCCAATTCCTTGCGAGTTTGCCGCTAACTAGCGAAACTGAGCTTCCGGAGTCGCATAAAATATTGATGTTATTTTTCCCTATGCTACCGGACAGCGTGCTAGCCTTGAAAATTTCATTAGCATTTTTCCCAACTGGGAAACATGCATTAGATTGCTGAAGTTTAGAGTTACGTTCGGGACATTCACTACGAAAATGTTGGGGGGAATCGCAAATGTAGCAACGCCTTACTCTATCTGGATTAGGGATAGTCTTTCAGTAGCATTAATGTTTATGGCAGAGTCCCCTCCTGGGTTATCTGCGTTTACATAGACAGATCCGGCCGGATTAGCTGTCGTGCTGTGGTTTCGTCTGTTACCACGTTGTTGACCAGAAGGTTTAGAACCCTGGTTTGACAGTACAGCTATGGGCTGTGTTTTGGCTGCACGAGTGGCAGTTTCAGTAGCAATTTGTTTATTGCGGGTTGTGAATTCGTCACAAAGTTGGGCTTTGCCAATGATTTAGCCAACGTCCCTAACTTAATTTGATCAGGGCAAATTAAGTTGGGTAGGGCAAGATTTATAAAATTGCTCTAAAAGCATTAGATTAACAAGTTTGTCATAGTCACGGTTAACCTGACCCAAAGTTAACCAACGGGTGAAAGAGTTTGTAGCTCGAAGGCATAATCGTGATATTGCACTTCCGGTTCTTTCTCTAACGAACGAAACTGAGTTTGCAAAGATTCTTTAGTCTGTACAAAACGGGCAAGCAATTTATTTTTGACTAATTCGTAGACCTGCATTTCAGCGTCAGATAGCTGATCACAAACTTTAATTAACACCTCACCGACGAGGGGTTGTAGTCCCATGACCCATTGATCTCTAGGAATCTTTTGGCTAACCACAGCTCTCTGAAATATCTGAAGGAATCTGTTGATTTCAGTTTTGGGCGTCCACCTATTTACCAAACGAACTACGTCTGCAATTTTACCATGTTTTGCAACTGGATCTGGGGGAACTGGGGGAGCGCCATTAGCTCCATTTGGAGCAGGGTTAAGATTTAAAGTACCAGCGTTTAGCTTTGCTAGTTCTAGCTGCTTGTCTAGTTTGGCTAGTTCCATTGCACTAGCACGTTCAGAAATTTGTGCTTCTTGGTCCTTAAGGGCTAACTCATGGGCACGGCGTTTATCTGCGTCCGCTACCTTGTAGCGGCGGACGCTACGACGGCTGAGGTGCTTGTGGCGCCCCTGACACCATTGGTTGACGAGTACTTCTTAGCATCAGGTTTTGTGGTTATTACGACTTTTTACGACAATAAACACAGCATGGGCTACAGTCCCGGCTTGGAGGACGGAGCGTCGGTGTCCTATTCTAGGCCTAATCTTAATGCTACCGGTAATTACACTGCCACCAACGGTGGATTAATTTAACTGTTTAAACGAAGTATAAAAGCTAAAAGGGCTACATAATAGTTTACACTTAAAAACAATTAATCTACTAGGGAACAAACCTGAGGTTAAAAAACTCTTGGTTTTTATTTTAAAACATCAGAAAATGAAAAATAAACACTTTTACATTAAAGTTCACTAATTCAACCTTTCACAAGTTTGCAAAAACGAATTTACCAGAATTTACAATTGAAATTCACAATAATCAAGAACAACGATGTTTGTTTTTAAACACTCTTAATTTAGATTTTTAAAGCATTTTTATCTTGGGTTCCAATCCTGAAATACCCAGCAATCTGAACCACATCCGCTAAGTTACAACTATATTTGACAACTGTAGTTTTCAAGTCGTCCCACAGTTATTTTTCCTCGTGAGGAGCAAACCGTCCCATTGTTTACATTTAAGAAATGAACAAAGAATGAAACTGGCTTTTTAGGAAGAGATGCCTACTCTAACATAATGGTGGTAAAGACCAGCAATGCCAATACGGCTTACCAACCATAAAAACTCCAAAATAGAGGTTAATTTAATTTAGACTATAAATTTAGAATTGGGGGGTCCTAAAGATAAACTTCTAAAGTTAAATTAGTTACTTACAACCACTACCATTCTGCCCAGCATGGCAACCACGGACGTGACATCTCCACTCCCGACCTGCGTGACCCTTCTAGCTTGAGAAATCTGTCAGCTGTGCTGACTGAGCTGTAGAGGGAGGGCAACTGGAGCATTTTATGCTGGAGCAGTGGATTTTCTCAACCATAGCGCGGACGGGTACGAGAGCGACGGGGGGTCTGATTGGTGGAGGGCCAGGAGAACAATGGGAAAGTCAGCAGGGCAAAGGGTTTTGGTGCAGAGCCGTTTGAAGGAGTAGGGATGGATTAAAGACGGGCCCAATTGAGTTTTCAACTCTTCAACTTTGGGAAAGGCCTTTACATCGTGAAATTGATTATTGATAGGATATTTACAAATGCATATCGTGAATAGGCTCTGGTTAAAGCTTAGTACTTTGGCTTGGGTAATGAAATAAATCATTACTATTAGATTAAATAAGCCTTAACTGAAAACTGCAGTGTTATACACCACAAATAGATTGGGGAGGGGGGAAGGGGGATTCGGAGTTTTTAAGCACAGTTTGACTTTAGTATTGCTTTGGGAACAGATCTTTATACGATATATTGTTTTTAATTGAAGGGCAAGCTAGTAGAAACATTCGGATGGGTCCAGTCGGGTTTTGGTAGAGATTTAAAACAAACATATATACACAAAAATTCGTGTCCGGTCATTGCCAATGTCGAATTAGTTCGGACTAATGGTAGCGTTCTGGGGTCTAAAGATTATTAATAAAGTATAAAAAGGATAAATAAACTAGGTTAGTGAATGCTATAACGCATGTAATTTAATTTGGATCTATAACTTTGAAGTTAAAAGACAGGTAACGATCGTGGTGGAAATTTTTCATAGAAGTTGCAGCTGTTCAACACAATAAAAAATATCACACTTTAAATAAAAGTTGTCTGTATCCACATGTATGTGAGGTTAAGTACCATAAATGGAAGCCCCTCCTAAACTACAACTAAGCTAGTGTCTTTGGGCTTTTTGCCCTAAAAAGAAAGCAATAAAAATCGAAATACAAGATACAAGTTTCAAATAATGGCGGCCATGATGAAGGAGCGCTGCGGTAATTTTGGAGTCGTTTTCAAATGGCGATTGTGAAAGTTCTGTATGGAATTCTAGAGATCGGGCTTCCCGAAGACTTAGGTAATATGTTTGGCTATCAAATGGTTCAAAGATGGGACGTTTCTGTCCATTAATAAAAATTCGGCGAAAGGTATAAGACCGAGGTCTTTTGGCATTTTGAAGCGCTTAAGTAAAAAAAATGTCGTGAAAAACGAAGTTTTTTGGGCGGCCTGCGTTTACACGCCCCCAAACACATGATTTTATTCAGGGTTCCTTAGAACTCAGAATAAAAGCTAGAACAGAAGGGTTAGTGCACACAAGATATGCAAAAACAAGACCGCCAAATTATGCAAAAACTGACATGGAATAAAATACACTATTTACAAAAATGTTGACTTTGCCATTTTGTATTTTTGAGGGACTAACGTTTTTGTGGCTAAGATAACTTTAAGTAAATTAAAAGTTACAAGCCAAGCACACTATTTCTGCAGACATTACATTTCTGGGGGACTAAATACTGTTCGCGCTGCTGGTGCAGGAAAATCGTACAAGTATTTGAAAATGGGGCAAAAGACATTTTATCAATCAACACACTAGTTTTGAACAAAAGTATAAAGTTAAGGGTTTTATTTCGTTATAACAAGTAAATGAGGCCGATTATTGCTCTGGTAATATCTCCTGTACGGATTCTGCCTCTGCTCAAGTCTAGTCGTTTTTTTTATCTGGGACGACTGCGATAGTAACCATCCGCCGCATTTCAATTAACCTAGCCGCTGCGATAGGGATCGGAAAATCGAATACTGTGGGTGCGCCGTAAACGACCAGCTCTATCTACTGTTAAACTACTCACACTAGAATGGTTTAAGGTTACCAAACAACTTGTTTACATGTTCAATTTGACATTGAAGGATTTTGAGATAAGACCCATAACCTAAAACATAACAATACAACGCTGGAAGGTTTTGTGGATAAAAACGCAACAACCTTTTAACGACAGAGTTAGCCTTTTGCACTCAGAGGTGAGACAGACAGTTTTTTTTATAAAGAAAACCATTTCGTTTAAAACTTGAAGAGGAACCAACCGGGAACAAGTTGCAACTCCCGTAGAATATTCCTAATGAATATTTAATTAGTGTCGTTACAATCTTTGTTAATATCCTCCCACAAAGGGAGATGTTGATAGTGACAAAAAGAGTAAAACATATGGCACTTAAAATTTAGGTGTGAAGGCCAAAACGGGAATTAACTGGAAGTTGCTTTCTGTTATGGACGTACTTCCAACAAACCATGTAACAAATTAAAAATGAAGTTAAAAATTTCAGTCAATTTGTACTGAAACGAAACGTTAACCATTAAATGTTTAAACACATGCTGGCTTGATGCAGCTGTATTCACTAGATGCTTTTCACGTTTGTCCAGTGTAATGTATTAATAACTAAAGATTACTACGTTATTTGTAAGATTTAAATAAGGACAACTGCAACGAAGTTATGTGGCTAAGAGACGCCATGCTGGGGAGGCGCCGCGCAGTGCTGCCCTCTCGTGGCAAATAGCTAAACTTTATTAACTAAAGCGCTCCCATACAAGGATGTACAGCCATTGATATATATATATATATATAACATGCCCCCACCAAAGATTAACAAACGTAAAACAACGACCAGCCATGTTAGCAATATGTATTACATTCACAAAACAAATAAGTAATTCTGAATAATTAATCAACTCACTCGTAGCCAAACAATACAGGAGGGTTAACTACTCGACCAGACCGAGTGACAGTTTGAGTACCAGTACGAACTGGTTGCTCATTTTGATTGCATACCTCTCTTTGATGTTCCCCAGCGATACCTTGCTCCAAACACCTAGGCCTACTATTTTCATAACAATAATCCTCTGGACTCAATTTAATAGTTTTGGTTTTAACCCTACACTCGTCTCCTTCCTTCACAAGTTTTACGTGAAATCTGTTACGCTGGATTATATCCCCCTAGAAGTAGCAATCTTGTAAGAGCGTACAGCGTGATTAGTTTCCGTTATTGTACCTTTTACCCACTTTGTACCCGTGTAGTACAGAACTGTCTGACCTGTGTGCAGAGGTTTTAGATATTTAGCATGTTTATCGGCATGATCATGCTGTTTCTCTTGATTAATTTTTAACTGACGGTAGGGTTTACTTACTGAATAATGTGGTTGCAATAATTTAGGATGTATAGGTGCGAGTGTTCGGATTCGTCTGCCGAGATGCAACTCCGCTGGGGATGGCAAATTGTTAGCCGGAGTAGCATTGTAATCCAATATAACTGCAGCTGTATCGGCTTGAGATAGTGCAGCCTTTTTAAGCGACCTTTTAATTGTCTGCACTGCCCTCTCAACAAATCCATTCGACTTAGGATACAGAGGTGAAGAAGGGTTGTGGATAACATCCCATTCTTTGTTAAAATGCCGAAAAAGTTCGGAATCAAAAGGCGGACCTTGGTCCGTTACCAATTCTTCTGGAGGTCCATACCTACTATAGATAGCTTTAAAAGCTTCGATCACTGAGGTAGCAGTTGTTTTTGACATTTGCACTACATCAACAAACTTTGAGAAATAGTCAATGACTAATAAGTAGTTGCAGCCGTTCAAATGGAAGAAATCTGCAGCGAGTTTCTGCCATGGGCGTTCAGGAATTTTCCTATCAAGCAACGGCTCCTTGCAGTTAGCATTTTGGTGCTGTTGGCATGACATGCAATTTGAAACCATTTCTTGAATTTCTATATCCATGTTAGGCCAATATATAGTTTCGCGTGCCTTAGTCTTACAAGCCACTATTCCTCTATGGCCAATGTGAAGCCTTCCCAGGGTTTCTTTACGAAAAACTTTTGGAATGACAAGTCTCAAGTCTCTTAATAACAAGCCACCTTGCACATTAAGTTCATTCTGGCAGTGCCAATAAGGATGAGCTAAGCTTTCCACTTTTGCCTTGTTTTCCGGCCACCCAAGTTTTACCTGCTGAATTACAGCCTGCAATTCTGCGTCTTCAGCTGTTGCTAATTTAATCTGATCAAGTTTAGTTTGAGACACTCTTACGATCAAGCACACATTACCTTCCTCAGTACCTACATGATCATTATGCCAAAAGTTACTTGGGTCTGGTGCGCGAGAAAACGCATCAGCCACAGCTAGCGTCTTTCCGGGAACATACACAAGTTAAACATCATACCGTTGCTTTCGCATGAGCATCCTCTGCAGATGGGGTGAAACTTGGTGCAGAGGCTTATTTTCAAGGCTAATTAATGGTTTATGATCTGTATGGACAATGGTTTGTCGTCCATACACAAAATAATGAAACTTCTCTAACCCAAAATTAATTGCAAGCAATTCTTTCTCACTTTGAGGGTATTGTTGTTGAGCGGTATTCAGAGATACTGATGCGTAAGCAATCGGCTTTTCATCTTGCAACAGGACTGCTCCCAGGCCTTGGGAACTCGCATCGACTGAGAGCACAAGAGGCAGTTCTCTGTTAAAATATTGCAACACTGGTGGGTTGACGAACACAGTTTTTAGTTCTTCAAAGCAATCCTGTGCTGTTGCATCCCACACAAATACAACATCTTTTTTTAGTAGCCTACGTAAATTTGCAGTTTTCTGTGAAAGATTCGGAACAAACTTCAGCAGATAAGTTGCCATTCCCAAAAAGCGTAAAAGGTCATCTCGACCTTTGGGAACAGGGTAGTTTAATGTAGCGTTCAGCTTTGTATCATGAGGTTCAAGACCATTCGCAGAGATTATATGACCTAGATAACAAACCTTGTCAACTGCCACTTTGCACTTTTCAGCATTAAGTTTTAAATTTACTTTTCGTGAGGTCTCCAACATTTTTCGAAGCTGAACGCAGTGATCATTATCGTCTACTGTGGCTACCAACAAATCATCAAAATATGGCTCGACAGACTCCACATTTTCAAATGCTTGATCCATTGCCATCTGAAAGGCTTCAGGTGCGCAGCAGATCCTGAATGGCATCCTGAGGTACCTGAATCGTCCATACGGCGTAATAAATGTTGTAAGCTTAGAACTCTCATGGTCTAGTTTAATTTGCCAAAATCCAGACTTAGCATCAAATAACGAGAACACTTTACAACCATTTAGTTTTGAAAATAATTCAGTTTGGTTTGGAATGCGGTAGTGGTTGCGTTTAATTGCCTTATTAAGTGGCTTGGGGTCTAAACAAATTCGTAATTTCCCGTTTGGTTTACGAGTAACTGTCAAGTTGTTAACCCAGTCTGTTGGCTCATGAACAGGTATTATAATTCCTTGGTCAACCATTTCTTTTAACGCAAGTTTTAAGTCTTCCTGAATTTCAACAGGCACAGATCTTGGTGCCCCTACATGAGGAATAGCCCCTTTCATTAATGTTATATGGTATTCACCTGGAAGACAACCAATGCCTTGAAAAACGTCATCAAATTCTTTAATCAGCGATTCAGGTGTGTCGTTTAACTTTGAATCAGTACCTGAATTCAACTGTGCACGACCAACAGACTGCTGCTGACATTTAGTCATACTGCCAGCTTTAACTAATTTACTCTTACTTGACCCATTTGTTTTTGTTTGTACTGAATGGACCAACTTAGGTATCTCAGAATGCTCAGCCTTAGGTATACGCTTTGCTAGCTGTAGTATTTCACAAGCATCGATGCCTAAAATTGGTTTTGCATCATGCTCTACAATAATAAAAGGTAGTGTACATGGATGAACACCCTCAACAGTGCATACTAGTAGACACTCTCCAGTTACCTGAATTACCTCTTTAGTGTAAGTTGTAACTTTGTATGCAGTTGGATGTAATTTGGGTTTTACGGGCCACTTGTCAAACTCTAACCTGGGAATGACATTTACCTGTGCACCAGGGTCTAATTTGAATTCAACATCATGACCATTCACATCAACATGCTCTAACCATTCTGAAGGATTTATCTGACTTTGTTGAACGTGTTCAATTACAAGTTCACCTAGTGAAAATTCATCACTGTCACTATCTTCTGCAACAAAGTGTAGCTGTCGATTTTTCTTGCCTTGTGACTTTTCTTTATTATTCTGTGATTGTTCTTTAGGCACATACCTGCAGGCTTGTTGCCAGTGATTAAATTTGCCACAATTATGGCACTGTGCACCTCTTGCAGGACAGTTGCCATTTGAATGGAAAGTAGCACACCTAGAACATGGACTTTTGAACTGACGAGCTCCTTCCGTACGACTTTCACTGTTATGCAAATGGTGACCTGTACCTTTGTACTGTTGCTTTTCGAAGTAGTGCTGACGTCTTTCACTGAAATTTTGTGGGTTGTATTTCCGGTTTCGTTGTATTGCTTCAACTGAAGGCTCTGCTTTCTTTGAAATTTGAGCAGCATGCATGCGGGACATTTCTGCAGCTTTACACTCCTCAATTACTTTTTCAAGAGTTATATTTTTATCCCGGAACAGACGAACTCGAAGGGCTTCATCTTTGATGCCGCAAATTATTTTGTCTCTTAAATTTCGTTCTACAGGATCTGGTGATTTGTCAAATGCACACTCGTCGGCCTGCAGTTTTAATTCCCTGTAATATGCATCAAAGCTCTGATCAGGTGTCTGGTCCATATGCCAAAAAACGTACGATGCCTTAGCAGTATTTGTATAGGCTTTGTAATGCAGGTCGTAAGTGTCTAGTACTTGCCTGATAGTAAGATTAGGAGAATCTTCTGTTGGCTCTGGGAATACTAATGTCCGATACTGTTTCTCCAAAGTCTCACCACAAACTTGGAGAAAAAGGGCAATTTGCACTCGATCTTCTTCCTTATGATATTTGAGAGCCAGCAAATAATTCTCAAATCGTCGCTGCCATGTGGCCCATGATTCTGCCGGATTATCCCCTTCTTCAAAAGAAGCAATCTGTTGCAATTTTGCAGCCATCTCTACTTTTTATCACAATATCTCACTTCAGCATGTTCCAAAGTTTCTTCTGACACCATGTAATGTATTGATAACTAAAGATTACTACGTTATTTGTAAGATTTAAATAAGGATAACTGCAACGAAGTTATGTGGCTAAGAGACGCCATGCTGGGGAGGTGCCGCGCAGTGCTGCCCTCTCGTGGCAAATAGCTAAACTTTATTAACTAAAGCGCTCCCATACAAGGATGTACAGCCATTGATATATATATATAACATCCAGTAGACTATTTTAGGTTTGGTTGCTCCTAGATGGCGCCACGGTTGTAGCGATAAACTACTCATTATTTAAAGAAAACATGCACGGGAAAACACTTGGTTAGATTTTCGGTTTACTTGCAATAAAAAAAACTCCTCTTAATTTTAGGAGAGAAAAACTACATTAAGTAAGGTATTAAACCTCCGTTTCACTGCAAATACCTATTCAGTGCTAGAGCCATAATAAATGCATTTATTTCCACCCTATACTGACATAGAATTCACACTAAAACATTGGTCCTACTTTTAACAAACAAAAAAAGGACTGGGAAACTATGTTTAAGTTCCTTATTTGCAGAAACCCTGGTTTTAATTTAGATTAAAATCCAGCAATTTAACTTTACAAAACTCTGGAAAAAAATCAAAGCATATAGGCGGAACACTTTTACTGCCGACCTTAGACTTGGCCGGTTTACTCGTTTCCAACTTCAGATTGGGGGAAGTTTATTCACTTAATTTAAGCCATTCAGAAAAGCTAAATTCGCCAATTCCGGATCTATCTGACATGACTAAACTATTGCTTACATCATTAGCTGATAAACTTCGTTTTATCTTATTTAAATGTGGCTTTGCTTAAAGCATCTTTCAATCCTAACCTAGGTAAGCAACGCTGGTGTCTAGGAGACGGGGGGGCTGGGTTTATTTACCGAAGGCTTAGGCAGACTCCTCCCATCTGCATGTGAGAGCGTAACGACGTTTGGCTGCGAAGCAATTGACTCATTACAGCCTGGTTGACCCTTGACCAATCTCGCGGGGCAAATCGGGTTGTGGCCCCAACGTTTCTTTGATTGACGTGGGCAGTTTCTGACAGGGAGCGTAGCCACTTCAGCTGGCAGGGAAGAAAAATCACGGGGCGTGACGATTACCTCGAGTTTATTATTTAGCAATTCAACACCGTGAATTCCTAACACCACATCGAAGGCTGACTGGCGGGCTTTCGAGACGCAAGCGACGGTTTTTAGTTTAGCACCATTATTTAATCTTATATACAAATTAACCTGTTGTAACTCCACGATTACGTCAGTTAAGGCTGTTTGACATTTAACCTTCCGCTTTAAACGTTGCTAGTTCCTAGCGAGTTTGGCGCTAACCAGCGAAACAGCTTGCGGAGTCACATAAAATTTTTATTTTATGTTTACCTACGTAAGCTTCTAGTGTGCTAGACTTGAGAATTTCACTGGCGTTTTTCCCGACTTGGAAACATGCATTAGCTTGCTGTGGTTTAGAGTTACGTTCGGCACATTCACTACGAAAATGTTGGGGGGAATTACACACGTAGCAACGCCTAACTCTATCTTGATTAGTGTTAGTTTTTACAATAGCACTATCGTTTATGGCATAGTCCCCTCCCGGGTTATCTGCGTTCACAACGACAGATCCGGCCGGATTAGCTGTCGTGTTGTGGTTACGTCCCTTACAAAAATTTTAGGTCTCCAATAGGTCTCCGTGTGGTCATTTTCTAGTCTCGACGTCGCAACGAGGTCGTTTTCTAGACCAAGTAGGTCCCCAGAAATTCAACATGCTGACGTTTGGTCACTTTAAGGTCTCCGTTGGGGACCTTGTTACTATTAAGTCATTTGTGGTCGCTAGGAGGTCGAAATAAGGTCTAATTTGGAGACCTCGCACAAGCAACAGCAGAGATTAAGGTCTCCAGGAGGTCGCCAAGAGGTCTCCTATTGGGACCTCAAATTGTAGTCACTGGGTGGTCTCCAAAAGGTCACAGTTGGAGACCTGCCATGACAGCTTAGAACCTGGGGTCTCCAGCAGGTCTCCTATTGCGACCTCAACTTGTAGTCACCAGAAGGTCCCAAAAAGGTCGCATTTGTAGACCTGCACGAGCACAGCTCAGTATCTGAGGTCTCCATCAGGTCTCCAGGAGGTTGCGTATTACGACCTCCACTTATAGTCACCAGGAGGTCTCAGTAAGGTCACATTTGGCTACCTGCACAAGCACAAATTAGAACCCGAGGTCTTCGGCAGGTATCCAGAAGGTCTCCTATTGCGACCTCAATTCTTGGAAGACAGCATTTGGAAAACTGCTCAATTTTTTTTAAGTCCAAAACTATTTCTCTAGTTTAAAAAAAAATGCAAATGGGGACCACTTTTTTGGATCCAAAATTCAATTCTGATTCCGAAAAATGGATCATCTTTTTCGAAATTTGTGAAAAACTTTCAAAAAAATTTTAGCTTTGATTTTGACATGCACTAGGCTGTTTAATACAGTGCATGGCATTTTGTGGACCACCCTCCACACCCTCCAATTGTGACCCTGGTAGGAACGAACCTTTACAGTATTAAGTAAATTTACCGAAAACAAATCTAACTTAGGACTATGAATGCATTCAAGAACTAAAAAAAGTGAAAAAAGTTCTTAAAAAGAGAATTAATTACAGTGCCTTGTAAAAGGGTCTTGGGTCTTGGTCTTGAAATGGATCAGTTTGGATCAGTTTGGGTTCCTGGTTGTGTGACTATTTTTTGTGTCCCTGGTCCAAGACAGTCACTTTGGGTGAGTTGAAAGGGTTTATGAATGCGTAATGAACATTTTGAGCCTTTTTGGAAGAGTGTAGTTTGTTTTGGGTCCGTGAGAATAGCAAATGAAAATTGTGTTTACATTTGTAATGTGGAGGCAGCCATCTTGACATTTGTATTACCGTATACGATTTTGGGATTGGCAGTTCAAGACTGGCTCCAGGACTTTCCTTTTAGATGAATTTTTTTTTGGAAGATTTTGGGACGGGATGGTTCCTTGAGATCCCCTGACGCCTTTCCCCTCAAGGGTCGATTTTCTTGGACCTTTTTAGACTTTTTTTCGGGCGTTTTCTCCTGGAACCTTTACTGCACATGCAAGAATCCTTTTACGGCGATGTCATTCGGATTTTGACCCTGATTTTGACCATGAACACTCCAGCAGCTGGTGTTCCCAGGAGCATGAAGGAGGGTGAACAGTCCTTGCCTAAGGAACCAGTTACTCCAAACTTTGACGAGACTAATCATTGGCTGCATGAGAAATTTCTTCCAAATCGACGGTCTACTGTCTGGTACGATGTTAATAATTCTCCATCAGTTAACTCATGTCTTTCAACTCAACATGATAGAAATGTTAGCCTTTCTGACAACTTTGGGCCAACAATTTTAGGCTGTGTCCAGAAACTCTGTACTTCGCTTGAACTTTCAAAACTAGAAAGGGACATAGAGCTGTCTGATATCAACTCCAAATTGCATAATATTAAATCTAATCTCGATGAGTCAGGGAAGCCAGACCCAACTGTCACTGAAACAAAATTATCACGATTTGAGTCCCTGGTTCTGCAAGTAATTGACGATTTACGTGAAATTGTCCAGATTAACTCTTCTAATTTAATCAGCAAGGTTGAAAATCTTCTGCTTCAACAGATTTGCACCTTCAACGAACACATGGATTCCAAACTTAAAATGCTACGTGTCAACATTTCAACTGATATACAAGCAACCACGACGGGAAGCCAGAAGAATACCTCACCAATTGCCGCGGAACCCACAACCATAAGAACTGCTCATTTACTTACGAAGACAGATCTGGATCCGAAGTTGGATGAAGGGCAACATGCTGGCGCAAATATCGTGCATGTATGTACGGTGCTTTCCAATTCCCAGGCTGGTGGTCTAGAGGTGTTGTCTACCCACATCGAACCATCTAAAGAGGAAACACTAAGAGAAACCTATGTGGACAAATATAAATGGGTCACAGTGCGCCGGAAAAAAAATCAAGGAGCTACAATTAAACCAGCGCCATTGGCTCAGAATGATATCCCACTCATCAAACCACATGCAGGGGCTAATCGTGGTCGGGCTGACCCACAAACCATCGAAAGACTGAACCAGCTAAATCCAACCACACATACTCCAAGATTATCAGCAAAGGAGGTAATCATGTCTGGGAATCCACATGTTAGCGACCCAAATAACAGTAACTCTGAAGACAACATTTTAAAACGTCAAACTATCACCAATTCACAGGATGAACAGCCAATTATCTTCGGGGACTCTCATACGCGATCCATTGGGGGTTGTACTTCAGTCATTTCGAAGACGTGGGTGCTTCCAGGCATCAAAGCACAACAACAGTTAAATTTTGTTCCATCCATCATGGCTTCTGCAGGAAACTCCCCATCAATCATTGTGTGTGCAGGCTCTAATAACATTTTACATGACTCCCGAAAACAGATAGTGTCTCACCTGTTGAAGATAGCCCACTCAGTGAGATCAGTCAGACCCAATGCAAAATTAACTTTTATTGGTCTTTTTCCTCGCTTACTCCAGTACATGTTCCATGCTGACAAAGACGTTCAACTGACAAACATCTTGCTCCGACAAATGTGCATTGACGAAAATTGTAACTACGTCTCCATAGACAAACATGTATTTGCTGGTCAAGGATTGATTGCACGTGATGGTTTACACCTAACAAAGAAAGGTAAACTGGTTCTTCATGACGAAGTTATGAAAGTGCTTACACACCAGGTAAACTCCATCATATAAATGGGACATTAACCAGGAACAGTTGTTCTGACCCAACCAAATTTGTTTTAACTCCTTCAACTTTCTGTACTGATGCTGCGGGGTTGAATTGTGTCTCCATGAATGCACACAGCATCCCTGCTAATTTGGTCGAATTTCATGCTCTCTTGGCATCAGACTGTTACGACATGTACTTCATTGTTGAAACTTGGCTAAATCCATCCTTTACCGATTCAATGGTGACGAATGGTCACCCTTATAACATTTTTAGGCATGATCGAGGCTCCAGAGGTGGGGGAATTGCTGTGGTTTACCGTCGAAAAATTGACCTTGTGTTGGAGTGTACTGCAACAGATGTTGAAGCCATGTCGCTGGTCTTGTTGCCGTCAAAGCTAAATTTTATTATTGGCTATATTCCTGATGGGTTTGATGACGCCCAGGTTTTTAATATGGGGAATTTTATCAATTCTGCAGTCAAGCCTCACTTTTCAAATGTGGTGTTGGGGGATTTTAACCTCTCAACCATTAACTGGCAGTTGGTCAGAGCCACAAACAGTATTCACCAACTTTTTCTCTACCAAATTGCAGATCTTGGCCTCATGCAACTTGTGGCGGAACCAACTCGTGAAAAGAATATCCTTGACTGATGATGAACGAGCTATTTTCAATATTGAAATTGGTGCCCATCTTGGTCTCAGCGACCATTGTATGGTCCACTTCAAGGTCAACTGTTCATCTTCAAGTGCTGAGAATGTGTATACCAACTGGGTTACAGATTTTGACTCTCTACGATCCCATCTTGCCGATGATAACTGGAATGAAGTTCTTTCGACATCTGACACAGTCAATGACGCCTGGAATAATTTTCTCGATATTATTCAGCACAATGTTAAAATCAGTAGTGTTGAGCATCACTTGCACGTTTCTAAGGGTTTCTATCAACCAATTGCCCTTAAAAAACTTGGGCGTAGGAAACTTGCCCTATGGTGCCGTTACAGGAGCAATAGGACCGAGTATAATTTAACTGCATACAACATTTGTCGGCATAAATATTCTTCTGCCTTAAAGGAGGACCAACGCAATCAAGAATGCACTGTTCTGGCCAATGGTAGCTTAGCATCGCTTTTTCGATTCTTTCGGCGTAAGACTAAAATTACAAGATATATCCCACCCCACGAGTTGTCAACGATTATATTACAGATCGTGTGGCCAAAGCAAATTTGTTTAATACTACTTTTGCAGCCAATAGCATTGTTGATAATAACATCATTCCTTCAACAAATTTGAATTGTGAACTTGGCAGAGAACTTTGCACTACTGTACATTTCACCCCATCAATTGTGCTTTCAGCTCTTACTGAGCTCAAACAGAGTTACTCTGTGGGACCAGAGGGTTTCTCTGCTTATTTTTACAAAGAAATTCGTTACCAAATTTGCACGCCCTTGGCCTTCATTTTTGCATTGTCCTTTGACTCGGGAAAAATCCCCAGTGTTTGGTCCACAGCAAATGTGGTTCCAATTTTTAAAGGAGGGAATGCTGCTGATTCACAAAATTACAGACCAATTGCCCTTACGTGCTCCCCATGTAAAGTCATGGAAAAAATTATTCGCGTTCAGATGCTTAAATACACCAACACTCATCATCTAATTGGTGATGACCAGTTTAGTTTTATGCCAGGGCTATCCTCAACTCACCAACTTCTGTTGGCTCTGGACAGGTGGACTGAAGCTACAGATATAGGATTGCCTACTGATGAAATTTTTTTTGATTTTCGAAAAGCTTTTGAATCTGTAGTTCATAGCAAACTTCTTTTTAAACTTAAAATGTTAGGTTTTGATGGAAAACTTCTTGCCTGGATTGGTGCCTTTGTTACTGGTCGCACACAACGTGTTATCCTCGGTACTTCTTACTCTTCAAGTTTGGATATTGTTAGTGGGGTCCCACAGGGTTCTGTGCTCGGTCCTTTTCTTTTCGTCGTTTTTCTAAATGATCTATCTTGTAATATTCGTAACACGGAACAGCTAAAATTTGCAGATGATCAGGCAGGGATCAGTCATGTTTTTCGTTGGTCCATTGACTGGCAATTACCAATCTCTACCGCAAAATGTAAAAGTTTCCATATCGGCAATGGTAATCCAGTGTGCACTTATGTGTTGGATGAGGTCCCACTGCCAGGAGTTTTCTCTGTTAAGGACTTGGGAATTTGGTTTGATGCCAGTCGTAAATCCACCACCCTCTGTGGTCACATCGTGTCAAATGCTAATCAACGTCTTGCTGTTGTTCAGCGAGCATTTACCTCGGGTTGTGTAAACACTAAGCTGTGGGCATATAAGGTCTTTGTTCGCCCCTTACTGCAATATGCTGCTCCTGTCTGGTGCCCTTATCTCATGCAAGATATCGATCATATCGAATCCACTCAGCGCCGCTTCACAAAATCTCTGACTGGCATGCTACACTTGCCGTACAATGCCCGCCTAAATAAACTTAATTTAGAATCTTTGGAGCTACGATGTCTTAAGGCTGACCTCATACTTACATTAAAAATGGTTTTCTGTCGATTGACTTGCCTTTTTTCGACTTAAGTACTGTAATCTGTACCCGGGGACATAGCTTTAAATTGGTAGTCCCTCGATCTAGGCTAGATTGCCGAAAAAACTTTTTCTCTGTCAGGGTTGTTAAAGCTTGGAATTCCCTGACTGAGCAAACTATCTCTTCACCATCTGTTGCAGCCTTCAAGCGTAATTTGGGTCTTTCTGACTTGACTTCGTGCCTAAAGAGGCCTGAACACTGTACCCTTTAGCTGCCACTAGCCATTTTATTGTTTTAAATTAAACCATTATTTTTTTTTAATTCGTGGACTGGCGTAAGGAGTATCCTTTGCCATGTCTGTTTTCATTTCACCTTCAACTTGGTTTTTAAACTTTTATTATTATATATTTTTTTATCTTGTTAATAATTGACAATTGGTTTAGGCCAAGCTTTAAATAGCGATGCATTTTATTTTTATTTTTATTTTTAAGAAACATGGACAATGAAACAGCTTTTCCCCTCACTTGTCCCTCACGTTTGGCGATGCCATCGGGGACCATTGTGTCCCTGGTAGGTCTAACCTTGGTGGTAAGGCATTCGTGACCCCAACTCAATACCATCTACCCTTCTTCTGTGGCGAGGCCATTGTCTTCGTTTTAAACTCTTGAAGTCCTAAACTTCTGTAATTTTAATTTTTTTTTTTGTTTTAACTTCGGATGGCAGTTAGTGACCACCAGGTCCTTGCCATTCCGGTTGTGTTTGCAACGAACTTATTATTATTAAAACTAGATCTTGTAGAATAATTTGTGAACAGAAAAAAATAGATGTAAGACAAGGGCACAATCACATTGGGCATACCCCCCCCCCCCCCCCACCCTTTAACTCCATGCTCCATTTTTTATAACCCTAGATGCCTTTTTACCTGCCAAACCAACGATGGTCAACAAAACGGTAAAAATATGCCTCTTTTTCAACCACAGATGCCCTTTTCCCTATCAATTACAAAAAAAAACTGGTCTCACAATTTTTCTCTAATTTTTTTTTTGGGGGGGAGGGGGCGGGAGCACGCAGAATGCTACAAAAGAACTCAATTAAAAGAAATCAACATTTTTTTTTCAATTCCCCCTTTTCTTTTCTAATAAGTTGTTCCTTCCCCCCCCCCCCCCCCCCTCCATGCTAATAGAAACAATTCACAATTAAAGAATTATACTTAGATATTTTGTAATTAATAAATCTTGGAACACTTTTCCAGTAGTACCAATAAAATAACTAAAATTGCTAATAATCCTTTTCCATTGCCAGTGCAGTTTTTTTTTTTTTAATCTACAAAAGTCTTTTTTAACAGCATTTCTTAAATACATACAACCACTTCACTTGGGAAGTCTAGAATCACTAAAAATGTAAAACAGTAACTAAGAATACTTAGTTGCTTTTACTGCATAAAGGCAAAGCCAACTTTCCGAAGGTCAACTCCACTGTGTGAAGCGACAGCGATTGGCCGAACCTGATCACGTGATAAAAACAAGTGCGCCATTCAAACGGAGAAGACCGTAACGTGTGCCGTCAATGCGGTAGACTTTTAAAACGTCGCGTGGGAACTTAAAACGACCTACAAAAACTACTCTTTACAGGAGTAAATGCAGCTCTTCCACACTTATTCCCGGAATTTGTGAAACCAAGAGAATGTAAGTTTGTGGATTTGCAGTCATTTCCGAGATAGTTTTGGACACAGATTAGAGAACGACAGCCCCTGTCTGTGGTGTTAGCTGGCAACAACAACAACCGCATGGACGAACTTTTTGTGGGGTTTTGTGCTACTTCGAACTTTGGTAAACCTAATACTGTGTTATGTTAATTAATGAAGGAATCGTGTCGGTATAAGGTAAGAAGTATCAGTAAATCGTGATGCCTACAAAAGTGACGTTTCAACCGTAAGAGCTATGACAGCGTTTGTGCACTGTCGCTGATATTAGGCCTAACCGCTTGGATATGGTTAGGCCTAATCACTCTGCTGCAACGGACTAAATTATGTGTTTTAGTTCTAGAAGAAACAAGTTTATCGGAAAGTGGTGAACTCAAGCGAAATGGCAAAAGTATGCTGCGGATTTTATTTATACGGAGAACAATGCTAGGAACGTTTTGGTTCAAACAAAAGGACTGAATTTGCTCACTTTTAGGTTTAGTTGTCAGACTGGTTTTCGAAAATCGTCCGAAGCTCTCGTATATAACTGTAACGTGTAAAATGGTTGGGCGTAAAAAAAAAAAAACTGATTAAAAATAAAACTGATCTCATTCTATTTGTTTTATTTGTTTATAAATTACAAAAAAAAGGAAAACAACATGAAAAACTTAGGCTACCTCAAACTTTACATAATATGATGCTGGGTAGCCCAAGGCTAGCCCACCAACTTCTGATATTTTGAATCTATTTTTCTCAAATGGCTCCTGCGCCCAAGTAATTTTTATTTGGATAGAAGGGGTCCATTTTAACAATTTTTGAAGGCATTTTATTTGTTTCATGGGCCTGGTATTTAATATAAAATTATAAAATTACTTAATTAGGCTTGCCAGAAACTGGGATACATTTTCTTCATTATCTGCGACTTGTTGACTGGATAAATTTTTTAGCTGGGAAAAAGTTGGGGATTCTTGATAAAAAATTCTTCCATTGTAGAGTTTATCTACCCCTGGTCAGAAACTAACTTCCATCATTGCCATGTAATGTTTTGTTGTGTGTAGCCTCTACAAAAAGTAGACTGATGTGTTTTCCAGATTTCATGTCAAAAGCAAGTGTATATGCTAGCAAGTGCTAGCAAGTGCTACCAATAGACCTACCAATATCATCTAGTGCTTTTTATGTCTCCTAATTTTTATCATTGGAAAAACTCAACTAAACTAAAAAGTATTACATTTTTTGAAGTACTGTAAGTCTGTAAAATAGCAAAGCACCCTGCCTACACGTGTCTTTTGTCACTGACTCTCCACATGAGAAATGTTTTATTAAAAAAAAACGACAATTTTAACTTGATTAAAATTAGTTTTTACTATCCTAAAATACTTACGTCTAGTATGTGCTAAAATCGTTTTCGATTTGCTTTTCTACCCGATTTTTTAAACCCCTTTAAAGTTTAAAACACCTGCAACACTTGCAATGCAATGAGGTTAGCCTATCTGCCACTTGGTGCGCAACAATCTTGCCTCCAACAAGCCAGCGCCAGCCCAACAATGACACTTCGTTTTCCGGAACCCACAATTCAACATTTCCAGGGTTCGTGCGAAGCGGGGAGGCTGGGCGGGTTCTACTAGAGGTAAGTATTTTAGGATAGTAAAAACTAATTTTAATAAGTTAAAATTGTCGTTTCTTACTATCTGTAAAATACTAACCTCTAGTATGTGCTGAATTTGTCCAATAGGTGGACAGCACGAACCCTGCTAACTCTCGTCGCATTGCACTCCACACCAACAATAAGGTACACATCACACTTTAAACACTGTCAGCAAAGAACCTTTACCCATCTCAGCACTTGTCTCGGGCGAAGTTCTCAGCCATGGACTGCGATCCACCACTGGTATTGCCACCGGGCAACAGTGACGACAACCGTCCATCTTTCCACTGTGTACCGTCCACTGTGTGCAAGGTGCATGTCCCCACAAATTCTTCACCAGGAAAAGGTTCATGCGGGCCAACCACTCAACACTCCTCGTGCCGGGTTGGAATCTCTCCAGTATGCACTTTAACAGGAAGCTTTCCACCATTGCAACACCAAACACTGCCACGTGACGTGTCACTTGAACTTCACTGCCTTTGCCCACCTTCTCTCTCCCATGTAGAGAGACTTCCAGCGGGCATGATGACACTGCAACACTCCTTGTGTTGTGTCATCTCCTTTCCACTGTGTACACAAACTTCACTCACTCCCCAATAACACTTTCAGCCGCCACGTGGGGATGCTCCAGACCTCTCCCACTCGCCGCATCAGTATCACAACGATAATGGGCGATAAATGTGATCCCGTTGGTCCAAGAGCAGGCAGCTACCACATCATTAGGCGGGGTGCCAGACGCAAAGACCCAAGACCCAGCCAAAACTCTCAACGCGTGGGCTCCTCACATTCCCAGGGATGTCCAGATGGTCCAGTCCGTGCTCATACGCTCGCTTGATGACCTCACAAATCCATTTCTCTATCTTCGCTGGTGACAGTAAGGGAAGGACACCACCAGATGCTCGATCCCGTTGCAAAAAACTACGAAGTGAGTGTAGATCCTGCGCGTCTCGAACTCCAGACTGCTCCGTCAAATTGGTCCAAAGAAATACCACATCTGGTATTTGATTCTTCGCAAGGAAGCCATCTGGAAAACCCAACGACTCGAATGACCAGTCTTGAGCAACACGGACGTTCTTGCCGTCTCTAACCAGAGCAGCTAGCTTGCTCTGGCGAGCCGCCATAGCCAGAGCCACCACGAAAAGCGTCCTCTGTGACAAGTTCCATTTGGGGAACAACAGTAAGGCCTCGGACTTGCACCCACAAACGCCCAGGCGTGAAACATGTTCACTGGCCACACCTTTCTTCTTTGTCGACGAATGGAGGCAACCCTCCATCCGCTTTGAGGCCTCAGTGGTAAAATCCTCTCCTTCCAATTTCCTCCCCACAGTCTCCATCCATGAAGATGAAGCATAGCGGGACAAGGGTGGGTCGCCGCACATCCGTGCTGGGTCAGAATGGAGTCCGAGATGGG